>JAIPRK010000476.1:0-176855 GCA_025469195.1 Chaitophorus viminalis
TATTACAATTTGTATATTCTATTCAATATACCTACTAAAACCGTATAACATTTTACTCATATGATGTATATTGTATATAAATAATATAATATGTTGTAATAATTATGAATACCATTAAAATTAAAAGAACCTTTTTTTATATTGTTCTAGCACCAAATATCACCTGAATTTATTCATAAATTCTAATGAACCGGCCTACATTGACGCAGATGATAAATGAGCTTCTGCGCTGGTGGACAACAGGCCTTCGGCATGATAATGGTGAGTGGTGGTGATTTAATCACTTTCAACCCTCTTTTCAGTCGATACTTTTGGTGGATTCGGAATCCTAGTAAAGTTTTGTCACCAATTCTCATAATTTCTTTTCTTTGTTTTCCCACTCTGGTTCTGACTCTAACCTCTTTATTATCCGATCCGACGGCTGTGATTATGATGCATATCGACGAGTTGATAATGTCCGTCTATCCGGTTTGGTCATCGCCACCTCCGTATCTGCTTCCGTCAACTGTATGTTTTCGCGTAAATTTCTTGGGTACGCGAATATCTGCTCATCCAGTAAAATGGTGAAGACTAACACAGGAAAACCCATGGTGCTCCTCGCAAAGGAAACGTTTACGAACGTGAACCGGATTTTTTGCACTGCGGCGGACTTGAAACTATACCATGGTTAAATTTAATTTTAAAAAATTGTCATATGATTTGTTTGATTTGATAAATGATTAATATATTTGATAATAATACAAAATGTAACTAAGTATTTTTATTTTAAATTTTATATTAATTATTATTATTCTTTTGATAACTATTGTACAGTCTACTTTTTCACGATTATTAATATTCATTTTTTTTAGGTGCATATAACAATTTAAATCCAACAAATATACTCTATGTCAATATAATATTTTACCCAAATTATGTAATGCATATTATTATTTGTTATAAATACGAATAATCGGAATCGGAATAATATTAAAAGTAAAAAGACATTTTTTTTATAATATTGGCATCAATTATTATTGCCTGCATGACTGCATCTATCCATGAAATCTAATAAGTTGGCTTGCAAAAAACTTTTACATGTAAAAATCGGATATTTGTTGGCCAACAACTACCACGACAATATTAGTTAGCCTATGTTGCCACTTCGACACAGCTATTATATTAGTAGTATAGGAGCAAGCTCCAATCTGTGTAGATTACCGTGCTAATTATTAACATTCATAAGAAACTAAAAAAGAAAGAAGTAATAATATTCTTAGAAGTCGATATCAAAATGTTTTCAGTTGTACGGAAGTTTGTTCTTTGGCACAAAGTTCTTTCAAAATCTACACAGACGTATTGATACACCTACGTATGTAGTTAAAAAGTTATTTTAGTCGACTCCATACAAAAGATCATCATAAAAGAAATATCCACTCGTTTTGTACTAATAAATCAAACAATTGTAAAAATAAGGTACCTATTTTATATACTTATATCTACAAAATATATGTGTAAGTATTACAATAATATTATTTTATTGGCAAAATAGTCTCGAGTCTCGTCTCTGTCGGCGGGTCCATTTTAACGGCCCCCCAAATTCAAATTTATAAATAAAGTAAATTTGCAAACGAATTTGTATTAAATTATAAGTCATAGAAACATTTACCAGCTGTTTAGATTAGCATTTTCGTTAATTTATATTTTTTTTTTCAAAATATTTTTATCATTTTTAAGCTATTTGTGGACATTTGAAATATTCAATTTTTAATTTTTTTTTTTTATAATTATTGATGAAAAAAATTTCGCTGGAACTAAATATGTGAAAATTTAATCGTAGATTCCACATAAGATTTTCTTACTGCGGATCAAAAATTATTTAAATACCTCTGCACAATTATTTTTTATACGCACTTGAAGAGCAAATATAGACATAATATTACAATTAAAATACGATATAATACTATATATTTAAGACTAACAAATCATTTCCCTTCAGAATCGTTTTTCGTAGACAATGATGTCTATCATTGCATTCAAATTTGACACATGCATTATAACGACCCATCCTATGAACGAGGTTCACTCAACCACAGAAGAGCGAGTTCTCGTCCGGCTTTTTTTGTTATTAAACTTAATGAAGTGCCAGTTACCAACAAGTCGTGAACCTAATTGTTTATTATTTATTCCTTTACCAACTTGTGTGTTTCGTGAACTATATTATCGACTGTCGTCATGACAAACCATAGTTTATGTTGGGTTCATTGTCTCAGTTACATCGGTCGCACTTTTCATTACCAGATACCGGAATGGTTGCCACCTGTAGCAGCGTCCGCGGATGACCACCAGCATCCGGCGTGGTTCATGTGAGGCCTCTCACACGTCATTTAGACCCTCACACAACCGTTACAAGTTTCGGTTACTAGGCCACATTTTAGCTATCTCACGTGATTTTAAGTCTAGTTGTCAATATAGTGAGTGTTTATTTGTAAGTCTTTTGTCGTCCGTCTTGTGTGTGACCTCTTTGGTTATTGCACCAAACCGACCACATAGACCTCCCCTCCCTTAATACACAGACTCTTCATCCTTCACTTCTGTCGTGCAAACAATCTGAGTCCACTACGTAGTCATCTATTTCGTTTCTTGTCGTCGTCTCGTCACCCAGTGTTGGTGCAGTTATGGTTATCGACTCCACTACCAGTAACGACGTATAAATTCGTTGCTTACCCGACCAATTTTGGGTGCACCAATTATGATAATATTAAACTGTAAAAGCCCTCCTACTACGCCGATGTATCCTTATCAAAGCCCTGTGCATAAGGTCCTGCTAAGTCATTATCTCGTTTAGGACACATAATCCCACCCAAAACTGAATGCGCGATGCATGCTACAGTAATAACAACAATTCGATACAGAAAACCCGCCTAGGATGATATTATATAATAATATATTATTATACAGCATCTGCAGAACATGTATGAATTGTATTGAAACGTAATGTATAAATCCAAATCCTGCAAGGCGCATGGTAATCGAAATATTTAATAATTAGTATTTGTCCTGATTCAACGTTGTGTTATATAGTTCAACTGGACGGTGTTCACTTTTAGTTTTTGCACTATATTTTTTACACATTATTTTAACATAATTCATATTAAGGGGTATTTAGGGCGTAGATCATTACAGCACTGATACACATTGCCCAAAAATATGCTATATAATTTATATTATTTAATAAGATAATACAAGATAAGATCAATTAAATATTATTGCATTTTTTGTCTTATCTAATATTTGTTAATCACCATATCAGTCATTCATGTAACTCATTTGTAAAATCACTTAATGTTGTTCGATTTTCGAATGAATAATTATTTATTTATAAAAATATGTATATCTCACTATGGCCAACCTATAAGTTTAAACATAAACTTTACTCACACCATATTATGTATTTTTTGGGCGGGACCATTTTCTTCAAAAATTCAAGTATGCAGAGTTTCCTTCACTGTCAAATTTCTTTAAAAAAAAAAAATTAAACTATAACTTGTCATCTAATTATAATATTATACCTACCATATATTAAATAAAGAAATTATAAACACATGTTTTCTCAACATTTTATCAAATAAACATTAATTTTAAGTACAAACTTTAAAATAAACTTTAAATACCACGGAAGCCAAATCAAAATGGTACACGAACCGTCAATTGCACATTCCTGATTTAGATTACTACGGCCAATTTATTATTTTGGTATAAGAACCATATAAATCAATAATTATGAAATAAATTACGGGAAACATATTAAACGGTGACTCGTAACGGTACGACGCACTAATTCAAGAAAAAAAATAGGACATGCAGGAAAGTTGTTATAATATATTAATATGAATATTATTATAATTATGCAACTAAAGGCAACAGTTTTGTAAGGAGTAGTGACCGTAGAGTAGTTATCCGTGTCTGGTTCTTACAAATCGAGGTATGTATTAAAGTATTATTCGTGGAGATTTCCGATTAACTATTAAATATTTTCTCTGACATTCTGGAGTAAATAAAATCATTTTTAAAAACATGTATAACTTATACCTATGTTCTTCAATAATGATTTGAGGTCAGATTGAATTTAAAAAATATAATCAAAACACCTGAACATTTTTATTTTTTTTTTAGCATTTTTAATATTCAACTTTTGATAAAACTCAACTAAAATCGTAGTACTAAAATTCATAAAACTTTCAATTTTTTATTAAAAGCTTAAAGATTGACAAGATAATTAATACATTTTTTTATGTAGCGAACAAAAAAAAAAGTTATCAAAGTTCATTGAACTATCCAAACATTTATTAGTATTAATTTACATTATACGATACGATAATAAGAAATAAGTTATTTTGTTGTTAAAAAATATTAACTGATGAGCAATATTTGCATTACATACCCATTATAATAATAAATTGTAATATTCAAATTAAACATTTTTTAAAAAAATTGTGTTTTACTTACTTGGAAATCACGAAATTATTATAGGTATCTAATACTTATGTCTAATATAGTGCTGTAGATTATCTTCAAATATACCTATTAATTGAACTGACCAACGAAATACTTAGGTAAATTTTTCAAAGCCAATGGTACATTGATTTCAAATTTATAAACACAATTCACCTATAGGCTAGAACTGTCATCTGCCCCAGTATCCCTCCTGATCCTGTATTTTTTTATTAAATTATTGTATAATTTATTTATTTCATTTTATTTTTTTACCTTTACCGTCTAAAATTTTACTTTTTTACACTTTTATATTACGGGAAACAATACAAATGGGGATTCCTTGTGACTAAATAACGTTTTAGAACACCATAATTCAGTCTAACGTCGAGGAGCTGTTTCGGCAACAATTCTTTTGACAAAAATGCTAGTCCAGATGAAAGTGTCCGATGATGGTTGCTTGACATAAGTGAAAAGGGGAAGGGCTAAGCTCCCCAAATATTATAGTAGCCCCCCAAAAAAGGATATGGATTGTGTCTTCATAGGTATATGTAGAATAGAATCTTACAACGGATCCACGCGGAACGGATCATCTTTCGTTTTGGATATTACGTACAGTGGCGTATATATGTAGGCATAGTGGCCTGCAGCCCTCCCCTCCCCCCGAAATAAGTTTAATGGGTGAATAGAACGACAAATTTATTTAACTACAAAACTATCTTTCTGGCTATTACAGCTCTCCCTCCTCGTGAATATTTTCTATATACCCCACATCTATTACATTAGGTAAAACGCACAAAGTCTGTTGTTTTAGAGAAACGGAAAAGAAAATGAAAATATTGTTTCCTTGTTTTTTCGCCCTGACTTGCGAATGCAATGGAATAGGTACCTATACACGGTCACGGTAAGTACTCATTGCGAAAACTACGCCTGTACATGTGTAGTGGTGGGTGTTCCAGTCAAGTCACGTCGAGTTTGAAATAACAATAATTGCTATTGGCGGCCAATGCAACGCGCCAACACGCATCTACACTATAGTCATATGTTTCATTCAACGTTCGCGTTACCATTCATAAATACGTGTATGGTAATTGTTCAATAACCGGCTGTCTGAATGAAACGCACGCACGCGACCCTGGGCCAGGACGATCAATCGTTTTATCGACACAGCTGCTTTGATTGCCGGACCACAGATAACGGGTACCTCACACGAGACGAAGTCAGATGCGTTGGCGAAAAAACGATCACAACACCATACCTGCCCCGATGGGTATGAATATAGGTCGTACATGTTGTAATAATAAATCATAATTAATATAATATTCGCGCAGAAGCGATAATATAGCGATAACATTAAAAAAACAAAACAATTATGTATACAGGCGCGGCACCGTCGAGCAGTGTCAGTTTATCAGATAGTTCAGCACGCGGATATAGAGCACGCGGCCGCGTTTTACCTATTATTAATGTTCGGTTGTCCACGTCTGTATTACGCAAATCAGTATTCAATCATCGACCGGACGCGTAATCAAGATTAAACAAAATTATAAAAAAATTTAAAAAAAAAAAAAAAAAACACGTTTTCCGTGACAAAACTGACGAACCGCCGAGCGCCTGTCAATCGAACGATATCCAATACCCCGTAATCTTTTACAACACAAACATTTGCGTTCGATCTCCGGTCATGGATTTTGCGCTTTCGTTCACCATGTTTGTGGCAATCGCGACCACGGTGTGCGCGATGACTTTAGGCCCGCAGACGAGCGGATTTTCGGACAACGTTTCGCAGGACCTGATGCCGCTGCCACCATCATCGCAGAATCCGGAAGGATCGTTGTCGCCACTACCGCAGGATCTGGAAGGGTTGTTGTCGCCGCAACCGCAGGATCCGGAAGGATCGTTGCCGGAGGTCGCAAGCCAAGGACGAGACCCGTTTTCGAGGCTAGGCTTCGGCCGTATCTTTGGCCCGCGGAAACTCTTGAGCAGCTTCGACTACGACTCATTCATGTCCGCCGGTATGGAATACAACATCATCTTCCCCCGACGTATGTCATACCTGCGGTGCCCGAGTGGACACATTCGAATCGCTCGCAATAGATGTATTCCAACGTAATTTTTCTGATCCGACGACCACAACGGTTCACATGGATTTATAATAATAATGTACAACATAATATAGGTATACCGGTGATGATTCCACAATGTCGACGAAATAATTTATTTATTTCATTTTTTTTTTTTGTTAACTCAACAGATTACGCTCATTCTTACATATACTATATGCATAAGTTTGTACAATTTGTAATTAGTTAAACTGACAATAGCAAGCTCGACCTAATATTATGTTGTTATAAAGTTACATTATGTAATCGAATTAACATTGGAAAAATATAAATATCTATTAATTGTGGAGCATTTGAATAATCTAAAGAATATAATATATTATACAAAAATAAAAATTTCAATATGCATTTGGATCCACATTGGATCATCATTAGTTTGCTCGGTAGCTTATTTGCTATACGTAATAATAAAATATATGGTTTACCAAAGTTATACGATAATTTGGTATTAACCTTACCTATATTGGCTATATTATATCATTTAAGCAAAAATTATTTATACATTTTATAATTATTCTGCTTATTGTATACAATATCAAGTATATAAAATTTACTTTTATAATTATATATTTATTTATCTGCACGTGATATCGGAATGATTTCAATGTTTTAATTGCACTTATTATATTATATTTTGTATTCTTATAACGCAACTTGTACCTGCAGTACTAAGTACCTATATAAATGGAAACTTTGTAAAATATTTTGTATATTTTATAATATTGTATATCTTAAAGAGAGGACATGCTCAAATAGGGTTTAGGATGTTACCCCCCCCCATGGTCTATAAAATGATATATGTTTATTTTTTTAACGTATTCAATATCCATATTTTTTATTTTTCATGACATATCTGATATTAGCATATGTGCAACTAGAGCTCTATTTCTGGGTAGGCTAAATTTTAATAGTAATATCCATATATCAGCATATAACCTTTGGGAGTTTCTTTGCCACACCATTGAGTATCAACACTAACATATTTCTATTCATATTGCTTAGATTAGAAGTACAATACAAATAATAAATAAGTATATTATACAGTTAATTATATAATAAAATCAGTTTTTCATTTAATTTTTGCAAATATATTAATTATATTAGGTATTTATATTGGTCTAACTTTGTTTAACTGCATTAATGGCAATTTTGTTAATTTACTTTGCCCTATTAGGCTTTTTAACCAAGATTTTAATCTAAAAAGCGAGCAATTAGGTGAAAGTTGAAATAAGAGTATCATTATTTAAACATTATCCAAATACATCAAATAGAATTTTATAAATTTGAATAAAAGTAAAAAAAATTTATTTACAGATTTATGTTAAAAATATTCGATGCTATTCGTTTTTTTTGGCGAAAACATGCCTGGATTTTCTCCACTGTAGCAATAAAACTACTGGTGCGATAGTAAATTTAATTAGATATTTAAATTTGTTATAAAGTTTACTTGAGATCGGTCATAGCATTTTTTTTTATTTTAACTCTTATCTTCTGCTTATATAATTTCAATACAAAATATTTTAGTATTATTAAACAGTGAATTTATTGTATATGACAACAAAAAAATCCAAAAAGTGTGATGACCTATCTCAAGAAAACTTTATAGCAAAGATCTTTATGTTTATAAAAATCAGAAACTAATAGAACAATAATATTGCTATAAAAGGAAACGCAATAAAAATTGTCTTAGTTACAAATTATATAACAATCTGTGAAGTATTCAAAATCTTATTCCTGCAGAAGCGACACTCACTGGAAATTAGTGTTCCTAATATAAATAAAAGTTTTACTCTTTTTTATTAACGATTATTAGATTCTGAACAAAGTGGTGGAATTTACGAGTATTGGTTTTACAATGATGTGTATATTTTTTATTTTTGTGTCTGTTATCACGTTTTGGGGCAGTAAAAATGCTTCGATTTTTTAAAACAGCAACTCTTCTGAAAGGAAAGTAAATGTAGATAGTAATAGGGCTAATTAAAAATCAAACTTTTTCAAAACTTTTTAACATAGTTAAAGGATTTCAAAACCATCAAGAATTTGGTTACTAATATTTTCAATTATATTCCACATTATATTATTCATAAATAATAACTTCAACAGTAGTATGTAAATCAGTTATCAGTATTCAACCTTACAATAGCAAAAAAAGAAATTTCAAATTTTTAATTGATACTCATATCACAATTGTTATGCTACTTGAATGTGAGTTCACAAAATAAACTTTGAAATGATAAAAAAAATGGAATTCTTTAGTATTTGAACTTAATTATAAAACACTTCTTAACGGACTTTATACACATTCTAAACGAACTGTACTAATTGGTGATATTTTTTATTCATTCAACGCAAATAACGAAACTATTACATTAAGAGTCGATAACAGTCGCATAACATAAACTCGTTACAATTTATCAAGTTTGAAACCACTACAACATTGCGTCGATACGTTTATTCCAACGAAAAAAAAAAAACAAAAAACAAATGCATTGGTATCAAACATGTTTTGATTTAGTTTTGTCATAAATCAAACAAGATGTTATAGATTTACTTACACCATGAGAAAGGAAAGAATTAGTAAATTCATATATTCAAGAAAAAAAAGGATGAGCCTCGCTCTGCTGTAGGTACAGTATAGGGGTGGAGTGCACCTCGTTCATAGGATAAGTTATTACAATGGATTTGTTAAATTTGAATGCGATGATAGGTATCATTGTATACGTATAACGATTCTGAAAGGAAATGATATGTTGGTCTAGAATTGGTATATTATATAATAATATATTATGTTATATTTAAATTTAAATATTATGCCAATATTTATTTTACAAACGCTTATAAAAAATATTTAGCCTATGGATTTGAATAAATTTTAAATGACGGTAAGAGCAACTTTAGTAGAAACTTTTATTAAATTTTCAAGTATTTTGTACGACCCAAATTTTTTTTATCAATGATTATAAAAAAAAATGTAGAAAAATCAAATATTTCAAATACCTATAAGTAGCTTAAAAATCAGTAAGTATAGTATTTTGAAAAAAATATGACTTACAAAAATGCATATTTCAACAACTGGTAAAAATTTCGAATTTCTGCGACTTATACTTATTGAATAATAGATAATATTTAAAATTGTTTTAAGATAAATCGTTATTTTATGCAATTTCGTAAAAATTTAAATTTTAAACAATCATAAAATTTTTTCCTTAAAGTCCAGTAGAAATTTTTTTATAGTTATTTGAAGAGTAACTCATAAAATATTTTATGAATTTTCAACTACAAAATAACTTGCAAATTATCGCGATTTTAACATATTTTATACAAATTTGAATTTTAAGGGCTTATAAAATAAATTTGATTGAAACGATTTCCAATTTTTTTTTAGTAGTGATAAGTATAACTTATAATTAACTTTGTATTAAATTTCCAAGAGTTTTCGAACTGTCAAATATTTTTATCGGTATTTCAAAAAAAAAAAAAAAAACTTAGAAAAATCGAAAATTTAAAATTTCTATAAATAAGTCAAAATACTTTGAAAACTTAACCATGTATAGAAAACGTCAATATAAAGGTTTGGTAAAAATTTCAAGTATTTGCGGTTTTTTGTTTATGAGTTTGAGCATTTTATAAAATTGTATTTTGTTAAAACGTGGTTTTGCGTAAAATTTTCCCGTTATTTTGTAATTTTTTTATGGTTTTTTTCGACGCTTTTAAAAAGTATTGAAAAGGTTGGATTTTTGACTCACCCAAATACCATCTACATTCACTTTCATTTCAGTAAAGTTGCTTTTTTTTAAAAAAAACAAAGCATTTTTACTGCATAAAAAAAAAAGTAGATCATTGTAAAACCAATAGATTCAATCACTCCGTGCAGAATCTATAATTTCAGATATGGTATTAAACAAAATGCACGATAAATATGTTTCGATTTAGATTTTTTTTTTCATGATCCAAAGCAGATGCAACACAATAATTCAATATCACGAAAATAATAATTATTAAATTCATAATATATTTAAAATTATTAATTCAACCTCAGAAAATTAATTCCATTACGATGTTATATAACTTGTTTCCTGTATTTTAATCATGTAATTATTTTTAATAATATTTGAAGTTTGTATAATATAAAATATTATAGGTACCTATGTTATGAATATAATAGAAAAATTCAATTATTATTATTTTGTTTTTATTAAAAATAATTTGTAACAATCACTCATGGTTTATCATTATTTCGATTGATAACTTTTTTATCTGGGTCAGAGGTGAATCTTCTTGTTACTAATTTTATTCAATTAAATTAGTAAATTTAATGGCAATATTTGCATCTCTTAAATTTTCATTTGATGTTTAGACTTTAATTGAACCGTTTAAATGTTTCCACCTAAAGATACATTAACATAATTATTATAACTATATCGGATAATCAAAACGCGGTATAAAAATTTGTAATAGTAATATGATAATGAAATAATTGTAAATGATTTACAAGTAAATAATCTACATATTGGGTAATGTCATTAATTTGTTTATTAATAATTTAACTGTATACCAATTATCATGTGTCATTAACTAAGGTTTAAAATTTTAACACAAGGTTATCCATAAGTTTTTCTTCAAATACCTATAAAAAAATCCTAATGGACTTAATTTTGTTATTATTCAAAAAGCATAAGTTGTAGAAACTTGAACTTTTACACTTAATTCAATTGGAATTTTCTTTTCAATATATTATTTATATTTATAGGCATTTTAAATATTCGATTCTTTTACTTTTTTTTTTTTTTTTACAATTGTTAATGGAAATATTTTTGCTGTAACAAAATACTTGAAAATTTAATAGAAGATTCCACAGAAATTGTTCTTACATTCATTCAAAAATTAATGAAATATATGAACACAATCACTTATTTTATAAGTGTGAACAGTAAATATTGACATAATATTACAATTTAAATTTAACATAATATACTCGTATTATATATACCTATTCTAGACAAATAAATTATCTCCATTTAGAATCATTTTTTGTATACAATGGTACCTATCATTGCTTTCAAATTTAACACTTCCATTATCATGACCTATCCTATGAAAGAGATCTACTACCTACAGTAAAGCAGAGTGAGTCCCTGTCCGGTTCTTTTTTTCTAATGTATTCTAGACGAAATAAAATATATTGTATAAAAATAGTTAAATTAAATTAAAAATCTAAAATGTTTTGTTAATAATGTGTCAGTGGAAAACTTGAGCTAGAACTTTTGATATTAAAGATTCCATATAAAGTTTTATATTAGAAACTGCTACTCTTAAGTCTAATTTTATATTTAATTTCATGCAATATTTTTATTTTTTTATCACTATAAAGATTGAAATTGCTATTTCACACAAGTAAGAGGTTTATGCATTATGCTATTTGATTGGTATGTTAGCTGAATATATGATTATCATATCCCAAACAAATAATTAATTATTTATGAAATTTTTAAAATAGTATTTTATTTTATGAAAAACCATTTTGTTTATTAATTCGGGCGATCCCTAAACTATCATTCACCAACCCCTAGGTTGAAAACCACTGCATTTTACTCAATAGTATACTTCAATACAGAAAAATATATTGTGCAAAAATTATTATTGTTTAAATTAAATTTAATGATCAACAACAATTGCTTTTATGATGAGCTATGTAATATACAGTTTGTTTACTCGCTTTGATTTTACTATTAATGTTTAGCTTAGTCGGTTTGTATTATTTTATTTTTTATGTTCATTCAAAATTTGACAACATATGATACTTGAGTACAAAACTTACATTTTAAAATTTAAAACATAATTTTTAAAATATTATATTGAATATAATTAATATAACAGGGACACATTAAATTTATTTATACATGCATGCAAGTGGTATTAAATATTAATACAATTTAGAATCTCATTATTTGTTGATTTTTTGACTGATGTCAATATTGTAACAATCAAAAATAATCAACAAAATGATCACTTTTTCCCTTCAATCATAATTATGTGGTAGCCAAATTTGGTTTTGATTGGTGGATCAGTATAAATAGGACTACCAATACTTGATATCGGAAGCGCAAATGCAGCATCTTGAAATGGACCAACCATTGAGCCACGAATCATCCATCCCAAATCACCCTGAAAAGGTGGAAAAATATAAAAATATTATGTAATTAAAGTATTGTTGCAATAGAATAGAGTATTGATATCATAAAAAAGTCTTATGTATAAACAGCATTAACTTTAGCAGAATAAAATAAAAAGATTTTTAATTGACTGAAGAACATAGATTTGTATAAATTATACATGTATATGCATATGGGTTATAATTTATACACTATACGAAATTATACGAATTATTTTAGTAGATAAGCTTATAAATTATTATGTGATAGTGCATTTTATACATAAATATTTTTTAAGTAACTAATATTATTTTTAATTTTTATTAGAAATATACAATCTACCTATGCCTTAAAAAATAATAAAAAGTAATTAGTAAAACTAAATTTTTCACTATGTTTAATTTTTTACATTTACTGTAATCTATAACTAATTTCTAATTTATAAAAATATTTTAATCATATAAAAAGTGTTTATTAGTACTAGCATTGTAAATGTCAAATTAAATATTTTAATTATTTAATCATTAGGAACAATTATTTATCATATCTTAAATAATACTATACTGAAGGGGTCTCTAACTTACAGCCTGTCAAGCTTTTCCAACTGGCCCGCCTAGCTAACTTGTATTTTAATAATATTATAAATTTATAAAACTTTTCAAATTAATAATTTCCTATTTAAAAAAAATTCATCAAGCTATAAAATATAGACTACATTTGTTGTTTTTAGGTGTTATTTTTTACAACTTTATTGAATTACAATATAATATAACAAAATGGTTAGAGAATAATTCTTATTTATCTTCGATTAAATTTTTTATCTGTTTCTTTAAGCAGCAGTTTTGGCCTGCAATCCGAAAGAAATTTCAGATTTGACCCACTATAAAAAAAAGGTTGGAGACCCCTGCTATAACATATAATGTTATTCAACTACTCGTATGTTGAAAATTGTTAAATACAAAATAAATTTGAATAAATATTAGTTATAATAAGATTTGAGGAATTATACATATATTTGTTAATTTGAAATTTTAAAAGTCAGTTTAAATTTTAAACTGCCATTATTTTCATCACATATAATATTCTATACATCTTCTTTAGTTGGAGGATTTTCAAAATAATATCAGTAAAATGTAATAATTTATAAGAGTATGAAACTACAATTAATTGTATACAAGAAAACAATCTGATACATATACTGCTCAGTTATGCTATAGTTGAAATAATATAAAAATATTAAATGAAAATTATACCGCATTTTTTTTTATACTCATCAACGCATAGATGTTGACAAAAATCCAAATATGAACTTACACCTTGCCTAGCTTTGTCTTCACTGTACTGCGTAGCAACTTCATTGAATTTCACTCCAGCCTTGAGCTTTTCTAGAGCTTCCAATACTTTGGACTGTTTTTCACAAAGAATGTGTCTAACCTGAAATAATTTAAGGTACATATAAGTAATTTTCTTTATTTTCAGAAGAATATTACCGATTCCTAGGTCTGCATTTCTAACCGGGCAAATGTTATTTTAATTTAAACCGAACTTTAAAGTACTACATTATTATAATTTATGAGTCAAGAGTCTCAAAGCTACTTCTGCATTAATCACTATACTGGTTAAGACTTTACCTTTAGCGCTTTTATTTATTTTACTTATTAAGGGTATTTAATGTATTAATTTTAAATACACTTCAATACAACAGCAATAGTGTACTAATACTATATTTGCAGCAGCATTTAAGTAATTCAGAACTGATTTAGAGCCGTTTGTAACCAATTAAATACCTGTTTAAGTTGTAAACCATTCTGAACTAGTTCTATATGGTGTTAGAAGTAAACATACTGATATAATATGGTGGACTGTTATCGAGCCATAAGAAGTGTGCATGAATTGTAATTTATTATGCGTGTAGTTAGTGGATATAACGTTAGTGCGATTCATACTACAAAGCTTACCTTAACAGAAGAAGAACCTCCTTTCTTTTCCTTGCCTTTTCCCTCGTCGTCCCCTTTGGCACTGGTCTTGGGTCCCTTGGCACTGGCGTTTTTTTTCGGCGGCATGATGAAAATATCAATGTGAATCTATCTTAAAGTGTCATAAATTATGAAATAATACTTCGGAGCTCAGGTGTACCTAATCGGAAACGCATGATAATAATATTACACTCAAATCTTATTCACCTAATATTGCCATTATTATTCAAGATAACGATGCACAGAAGTACTTACGGTGGTAAACGTTTCCCCACAACGAATGGAAGTCGACACTGTAGGTCGGCACTCTACAGCAGCCAGCAAGCCGCTATTGAAGTATTGTGAGTTTTGTAAGTTTTGTAAGTTTTGTGTGTTTTGTCGGTTGACTGTTATCATAATCATATCGTTATCATACCGTTTCCGCTGCAGGTTCGTGTGAGATGTTAACAGTAGGTTTTCCAAACCGCGAGAGGCCGCCCTAGTAAGGTTATAATAGAATAATATTGTACCGTGTTGCAAACAAACGGATAATAATCACAGAATAACTAATAATATTGTTTACAGATTGTCTGTACCACTGTACCTACTTAAAATTCCTTCGATCTGATATTCGATGAGTAAGGTTTAACGAATAGTTTATTTTGACTTGTTGTTGTTCATTAACTTGATAAAAAATATTGCATAGGAATACAGACAATACAGTGTTTATGAATAAGACTTGTATTATCTATTGCTACTAGAACAAGGTAAATACCTGAACATACTGATACTTGAGATAAATGTTTAAATATCACCAAGAAAACACTTTAGAGTACCATTGTGAGCATCATTAGGAAATTGAAAAAATTTCTCTAAATTCCCGATTCAAGATGAAGAATCTCTGAATGGTGTTTCCGATGTACTAAAGAATAATGTAACATATTGTTTAGCGAAACTAAGTTATTTTAAATATGATTTAATGGAAAAATATATTTTGATTTTCACTAATTAAAAACAGATTAAAATTATGATATTTTTAGGAGGGTCAAACTCAAAGGTAATATAATTTTGAGAAAATTAATTTCGCACAAAATTACGCGGTCTTATAATTACACGGGCTACAAAAGTGCGTTCAACAAAACCATTTCAGTATCGATTCTAACAAGTAATTCTTCTTTCATTTTTGTGTATTTATTTTTCCGTTTCACATACAATTAATTAAAAACAAGTAAGAAGTATTTTAATGTTTATAAAAAGCGTATTTCTGGGGTTACCTCCCTATTTTCAGTACACTTTTATAGTATGTTTTACTTAAGAAATCTATAATAAATAATTTTTCAGAATAAATTATTCATTCATTTATGAATTAAAAAGTATTGAATTTGTAGTAAGTGTTTAGCTCACCAAAGCAGGAGACCCAATAAACTAAGCAGATTGATTTATTATTTTTAATTACCATATTATATTTGTTTATTAATATTAAATATGGATAGTAAATGTATAAAACCTTTATTTTATAAATAATATGGTGTCGGATAAAAATGAACATTTTATAAATTAATAATAAATTGTTTTTAGACACACAATGAGTGTAAGCTACAGCAACTATGAACTGAGAGTAAATGATTGATAATGATGGAATATTCATGGCTCATGCAATACCAAAAAGTAATTTTTGACTTATTTTGTATTTTTTACATTGTACTAAGAAAATTTAATTACATTTTAAAGCGAAATTACGTATTTCGTTAGACTATTATTGTTATTTCAAATGCTGCTACATAAAATTGTTTTGACCTTTCTAAATTCCAAAGCAATATTGATCGTGTGTAGACACTGATTATATTATGGAAACAGAAACATTTATTTTTATATATATATATATTGCGTGGTGCACTGCACTAAACAATAATTAAAATGCGTTCTCGCGTTCGTGGATTCGGGTGGACTTCTTTTTTTTTTTATTAAAAAAGAACATTGCAGTATAAACTATTCAGTTCAGCAATTACAGAATTATTACACTTTATAATATTATAATAATTACTTTTTTATTGTACACAATATATTTTTATCACGTTTTATCGACTTTCTGTCGAAAACCGAAATACCTAAGATCTTATAATGTATACAAGTAGTCGTACATAGTTGCTCGCGGGCTGGGTAAAATCTCAGGAATTAATATTGTGATTCTTATTTTTATTTTAAATCGGGCTTTTCTCGGCGACAACGTGGTGATTCGACGGAAAACCGACAAACGAATAAAAGACAAATGCTTTGACGTAAATGAACATGACCGAAGCATCCATGGTCCAGGGGTCAGAGCCTGCAGCTGTGGCACCGTGATCCGGACGTAATCGAAAACAGCCGTGACGTTTCCCCGGGGCGGATTTCACCGGTCGTCTAGGGATTAATGGGACTGTGGTAGCCGAAGACATCGTGATGAAATCGAAACCCGGCAGGGGACCAGAAACCGACCGGAACACTTTAGGTTAGGTTAAATGCAATACGCATTGGTGGCATTGAGTTTGCACGGATTTAAGGGGTTCTGCGCGAACTCGCTTTAATCAACGTTGATTCATCACGTCATGGATGAAACTTTTCTCAAACCCCGAAATGCAATGTCTTCGACGAAGAAAAACGGAAACATGTAAGTTTGGTCATCTGTATGCCAGACAAGTAATTTCTATTGGAGCCCGGAAGATTATCACAATAAATAAACTAGGTCCAGGGGAAAAAATATACTTTTTGTGCTAATAGCTAATAAAAAAAATAAATAGATAAATACCTAAATAAAAATATATACTTTATTATAATAATATTTACAATTTAAAAAAATGCGTATCGATGAACACGTCCACACCGGGTTTTTAATGTTTTTGTTTAAAAATACAAAGAAAATAATATTTGGTCAATATCGTAATGAACTGTGATAAAATAAAGCTCATGAACGTCGAATAATATTTATGGAAAAATCACGATTTACAAACTCTAGATCAGATGATGTATAAAATTAATTATTAGTAAAATACTTTCAAACGATATGTCTGTACCATAAATAAATGAAAAATATCGATATGCTATATCGAATGTACATTAAAATTATTACAAACATCAATAAAAGCATTTAAAATAATTATAAATAAATACACACTCAAATACTTTGTTTTGCAGTACTATAATTTTGCCAGTAAATACTATATATTATATATAACCATCTCGCTGATGGATTCTTGTATGTATAATTAAATTAGTTTTTAACTTCACTCAGTGTTTGAAGTAATTTCAGTTTATTTTTAATATAAATATGTCTGGTTGTTTTAGAATTAATTGCAACATTACAATGAGGTAAATGTTTCAAGAAAACAACAAATTAATATACATATTTCAATAGATTTCAATAATTACTATTACGAATACCAGAATACTAAATAATATGTACCTAGTTACAATTAAGATTTCAGAAAAAATGTCCACAATATAATAATTTTGGTGATTATTAATAATTTTATATAAATTCCATAGTAAATGACCTAGGTGTATACAGATACGGTTTTCGGATAACATGATTTTAATAACGGATAATTTTCAGATTTGTAACCGCCACAGCCGCCGTTGACCGTTTTGAAAATATATAATATTGTTGACTTTGAATGTAATAATATCTACGTCTTAGTATTTTATATTGCAGTTCTATTTAATCGAATTAAATTGTACATTATTGTCATTAATAATTATTTATCAAGGCTGGCCACCTGTAACCTGTGACTGCCGCAATAAGAACCCGCGAGCGTATGTATTATTTCAGTTATTACTAGTTTAGGAAATCTACATAATATTGCATTTTGTTTGCTCTGTTGTGCTTTAGTTATTCGGTCGCTACATCTGTTACGACTATATCGTGTCACTGTACAATATTATACTTGACAGCACAGTTACTGCGAATAATATGTTTTTCATCCACTTGACGTTGTCGAAAGACAACAAGACCGACCGTGTAAATATGACGTTGTAAGTTGGCATCGCGTTATTCGTCTTATCCGTTGTTCGTACTGCCGCCGAGGTTATTAGAAAAAGCTTCCCTAGAAAATGTTTACTGGACTATATGAATTACAAGGTGATCAGTTTTCCATTTAATTAACATATACTTTAGTATAACATTCGAAAAGTTTATATTTATTTAAAGTGTATAGTTATTTATTACATTCAAAATGTTTTCCACGATTTCCGTATAATACCGACGTGGTTCGACGTGGACATATCGAATATTGATGAAGTAAAATAGATATTTTATTATGTATAAGAACCACTTTGTGTGGAAAGCATTATATATTGATAACAATGGTATAATAACCAAAATAAGTAATTACTTTGTAAACAAAACTAATTTCGAGTAAAGTTATAGAAATAATAATAATAATAACAAAAATAGTATTCATAATAAATTTGGAATTTTAGTTTTTAATCAGTTAATATTATCGTTGGAAGATAAACGTTGTGTATAGGCTTGGACGCAATATGTAAATTAATTTTTTCAAACTGTATACAAAGTATTTTATTTAAATATCACGTACAGTTATAATTTCACAACCTTTAAATGATATGAATAAAAATTAGAAATGCCTTAACGATAATAGATAATAACATAATAAATAAATATCAATTACATTTTTCGTTGCTTGCCAGCCATACTTTGAATACTTTGTGTTAGAGTGCGACGTAATACCTATATATTATACATGATCAACCTGTACAACGACGATATTTTTATAACTTACATTTTTTTTTTCAATCCGTAATATTAATAGTCTTATTCTTAATTTTTTATGCAACATTCATTACAATAAGCTTTAATTTGTTGAGTCGGTACCGTACGTATTATCCCCATGACATTCACGCTTGAACGCAAATAGCAATACGGTTAATACATATTATTTTATTATAATATAAATTCGCGTTAAATTGATAGAACTATTAAGTAAATTATAGTTGTATTCATTTTTACAAAAAAAAAAAAAAAAAATATATATATATATATAATAAACAAATAAAAAATATACCGTCCGTACGCGTTTGCAGTTTATTTCTTTTCACTTGGATAAAAGTTTGTTTGAGTTGAAAAATGATACCTATACTAGTTATAAGAAAACGGAAAACGACATTGCGGCTTATATTAAATAATAATCAAAAAAAAAAGTTTTTTTGTTAAATACGTTTTCTTTAGAAATATTATTGTAGTTTCTATATAATTTATACTACGGTATTTTTAATTGTTTATACTTATGCATTCGCGTGTATTTACAAAAACAGATTAAGAATACACTCAAACGAGTTATGCATATTATATCATTATTATTGCAAAAACAAACAAAAGAACCGGAAAACAAAAGTTTAACGATTTCAGTTTTTTTTTTTTTTAAAAATGTTATACGCACTCGTCACTCACACACGCGCTCATGGGGCATACACACAATAGTCACAAACACTTGTGATTGGCAGTGGGAATTTTCGAACGTTTTGTTTCAAATATTATACTTTCTCTAGGTTTCGGTAAAATTCTCCAACATTTCGCATTATTATGCAAGTTGTTATAATTTACGATTATTCCTTAAGATACACAACGCGCAATGCAAAACATAACTACATATTGTTAATACGCAGGTGGATTATAGTATGAAAAAAAGATGAAAATTCTTTTACATCCGGAGTCAGATAATATTGCATGTCTCGCGACCGTCTCATCCCGTGACGTAGGTTGTAGTGTATACATATGCATATTATACAGTCTGTTTTGTTTACCTCGACGTCTGTGTTATTACTTATTAGTAACTTTCTTGGACTCGTCTTGTTCCGTATCAGATTCTATACCTCACGCTCGTGTCTCCTTTGCGATAACGAAATGTCAGAATAAATCAAATATCACCGCACAAAGGACGCTGAATACTGTTATACACATGTTATGTATTCATATCTTTGTCTTTTTTCACTCTAAGAACTGTTTTACAATTAATCGTTCACGTCGGCCATCGTAACGTTCACGGTTATTATATTGCAGTTGAAAATATTGAAATAAAATCCAACCCAAGAAACTGCGAGTACCTATAATACTTATTCATAATACATGTCTGTGGTCTGCTTGATATATAATAATAATAATAATAATAATAATAATAATAATAATAATAATAATAATAATAATAATAATAATAATAATAATAATAATAATAATAATAATAAAGAATTATAATTAAAAAATAAAAGAAGGTTAAATATTTCTAATGTAGTTGCAATATAATGTGGAAATTAATAAAAGAAAATTCAATTAAATTATAGTTTATCGAGATTGACCTCGACTATATTTTACCTAGTCTACAAGTGTTTATCGATGTGGGTCTATTTAAATGCGAATGACATGTTATTTGAAAGTTCATATCCTATAATAAACGAGACTTAATTTTAAAAATTACAACCAAAGCGCGTAATATATTCAGTGGATAGTTGTAAATTATAATATACATGTATATCGAGCAGAAATAATAGTTCATTTCACCGTTGATAATTGTAAAAAAAAATCTGTTGGATGATCGTATTTAATGTGTTCTTTTTGTTCTATTGATAGACACACCTGTTGATGTTAATTTAATTTGGAACAGTAGGTTAATATAAGTATAATATAACCGTGGTAATTTGGTGGTTGTTGGAAATAATCATTTTTCAGTTGATATAACATATTTTTGCCTCTCACTTCAATACAACATTATAGAAGAAGAACCTTGAATCGGATCGATGTACGAAATAGTTTGAAATGCTTCTATAAAATATAGGTAGGTATATACATTATACTATTATTAACTATAATTAGGTTTTTTTTGAAGAAATGTTATTATTGTGGGTTTTAAACAAACCAAACCAATAATTATTTTTCTTTGATTATTGCAGCCACGCTGCGCGGCATGGTGTATTTACGAATGACATCCAAGACTACTATATTATACACTATAACTATTATATAATATACACTATGACTATTGCGATGATTAATTTATAAATAACATTTTAGTTTACTCTACAAAAATGTGGTGGTTTATTATTCAAAGAGTTTAAACACTGTTATTAGTTCTGTCAACGAATTCGAGGAAATTCAATTAACACATTTTTTTTTTTTTTTTTTGTACAGTTTGATTTTTTTTCCTATTTTTATCACACATGGAGTAATAATATATACATTTTATAGATGTACATTTGTTTTTATTAAATAACTTTAGTAAAAACTATTAAGTTCAATAACTACAACAATTACTACACAATACAAGTAAGTGTAATATAATAAATGAGGGTTACATGATTTGTATAAAACGTAAGAGAACAATATTACATATGTGCGCCCGAATAATAAAAACTACAATGTGAAAATAAAGATAATATTAAGATAACAATTATTATGAATAATGTATAGAGCAGGTACTTAAGTGTCAATTTATTTTCGTCCACGAACGAGGTTCGCGATCGTTTGGCCAACTGCAAAGTTTAAAATTCTCGAGATATGCGGCCGTAAGCCACCTGTAAGCATATTCCACTGTGACGTTTTTGTACGCGCAGAGAACCCGAACACTCGACTGACAGGAGGCACGCGCGTATTTCGGTTCGACACGTTTCCGACGCATTGCGGGGTTAATATTATATTCGTAATATTTAGTCGTGTAATAATTTGTCAACTTATCGTTTCCGAAAACAATAAATTACAACCATGGTCAGTTAACTTATTCCGAAATAGAAAAACAACAGCAACGGTCTGCAATCGCGCGGAGAGAAAACAACAACGGCGCCTTGTCGTTTATTTGTTCGGTATTCGTACAACCGTATAATATTGTATGCATTTTCCATAAGTCATCAACCACGACACGCGTTGCGTGACGTGATTTATAATGTATCCAACAGCCTAGGACACAGGAAATTGCATGCGGTGCGCCCATAAGGCTGTTATGTTGGTTTTCACAACGCCGCCGAGTGTTTTCAGCAGTTTTCATACAGCGTTTTCGAATCGAAACCGTTGCAGTCTTCAGATGAATATTTATTTATTTTAGACTATTTTTGATCGCGCTGCAAAATTTTTCGCATCCGAGAGACCGAGAGAGTATTGCGTTTTGTGACCTCTGTCCCGACTAGCACGCAAACTACGTGCGTATACACTAAGACAGCTTATCGTTTATTATAACCGTTTTTTTTTTCTGTATAGAAAACAGAATAAGTAATAATAGTATAAATAATAAGTAATAGAAAGCGCCGCTGTTTGATCGTTTTGGAAAATTATCATGTTTCCATGTTACACCTATACCCAGTGATGTTCCAATCAATTTTATCCAGAGTACACTAAACGCCGACGAGTCTTTTAATATGACAATTTCTATAATTAATACGGTGATGGTAGAGCGATTGATTGTTAAATAAATTGTAATATAATATTTTTTATTTATTTACGAACTGCTTAAAAGAATGCGCAGTATACCTGTGAATTTTTAAAAATAATTTTGAGAGCATACAGCTTAAATGTAGTACCTATACCTTATGAGGACATCAGTGCGCTTACATACCCGTTGCAATGTCCGTAGACACTCGTTTTCGTCAATAATACGAGTATAATATATTTCATTATGAATATTTATGTAATATTTCCAAATCTTG
The DNA here is from genome assembly GCA_025469195.1 of Chaitophorus viminalis. Taxonomy (NCBI): domain Eukaryota; kingdom Metazoa; phylum Arthropoda; class Insecta; order Hemiptera; family Aphididae; genus Chaitophorus; species Chaitophorus viminalis. The sequence goes on from JAIPRK010000476.1 coordinate 23,383, forward strand.
CTAATAAGTAATAACTCAACCACTGTTTTTTTGATGAAATATCAAATTTATGCAGTGGTGGGTGGAATATTTTAGGCTTGCCCCGGTTAACTAAAATTGTGAAACCACCCCTGGTAAAATATTATACTATTAATTATTATGTACGTTAATGTTTGGACATCATACACGGGTGTGCAAGTTTCGTATTTTCTAACCAATTATGAATTATTTCAAACAATTTTCGGTTACCGGTCAAAATGTTTCTATAGATAATATGTAATGCACTCTACAGCAGGACTCTTTTCAACACACCAAAGGACGAAATACAATCTAGTGCCCGAATGGTCGGATGTGTTTCCGATAAATGATTTATGGTTATTTATTTTTTCCACTCTACACGCGCCTCGGTAAATCTTTGGTCCTCTTTTTCGAATTATTTTATTATTATTGGCCACGGACTTAGTGGCAAAGAGCAAATACACCCTGCAGAGGCTAATATAGTAGACACAGTATGTTATAGCGGACTCATTTCGTTGTATGACTGTAATAAATCTATGTACTTTTTAATACTGCCGTTAAGAAGGTAGTCGACTGTGTGATTTTCCGTTCTGACATTGAAATCGCGTTTTTAAGAAGGCGATTTCCGTGGTCAGTTTTTTTTTTTTGCGCTTATAAAAGAATCTAAATACATCCGTTCGTCGCTATGATTTACCGTCACAGACACGTTCCATAGCCGTAAAATAACTATTAGCATTCATTTTTGATTATTATTTGGAACTGGCATCATATTAAACTACTAATATTGTATTATCGCATTATCATTTGACGTTATTTTGATATCCGACGTAAAATCATAAAAAACGCGGAACATTATAATGTACCTAGGACCTAAGACTTGATGTAATTATATTTTAATATAGTTTATGCTTTTACGTCAGATATGAAAATGAACAAATAATTGTACATGTTTTTTTTATGTTTTGCACAAAATGTATAATAACAATAAAAATCATTATTATTACTGACAAATTCATATTATATAATATATATGTTATAGGTAGTACCTCTTTTTCCCATTTAACCGAAAGACCAGGAAGGATTAATGTATAGCGAATAATGTAACAAATTTTAAATGATGAATAAAAATAAACAAGGATAATGAAATAAATAATGATTTGGAGATAATCGAATTGCACTATATTACCTACAAAGAAATGGTTGAATTGCACTTGGGTTGAAAAAAGGTAATAGTCGAACTGCACTCGGGTAAAAATCCAAATCAGGTAGTTATCGAACTGCATTCGTTCGAAAAAAGAGTTACGAGTCGAACGTGTATAGTGAATATGCCATTTAAATAACGCAGATAACCAAAAATCGACTAATGAATCGAACTGAACTGGATAATAAATAGTTATCAATAAAAATATAAGATTAATACTGATATTATTAATTAAATTTGATGATTTAAAAAAAAAAATTTAAAATAATACTAATAATGTGTATATTATATTATATAATAAAATATAATATAATGTATAATAATATAATATAATAATTATAATGTATAAATATATAAAACATAATGTAATGTATAAAACAATCATTTTTAACCACGCCAATGATTAAAATCATTGTCAGTCCTAAGCCTGTAAGTGGGAAGGAAAATGAAAATTTACTAAATGTTTAACTCCTTCAAATGTATGATAATTTTTTCCAAGTGCAATTCGACTACTACCTGCTTTTTATCCGAGTGCAGTTCGACCATTACCTTTTTTAAACCCAAGTGCAATTCGACCATACCCAATGATTTTTTATTCGACTAATGTCCAACTCTGTTGCAGAGATAGTGTTGGTGTATATAGTAATATAGTAATATGTTACGTTTCGAAGATTTAAAAGAAAAGTGTAGCGCACGTACCCAACCAGACGGAGCGGATTGTTATATTTTTATACGCACGATATTCGTTCGGAAACGTGTTATTATGTTTCTGAACGCTGCCGGAAAACCGATGAAATCCGAGTCTAAACAAATAAAACGGATATTAAATTGTATTATTCGTAGAAAAAAAAAAAATAAGAATAATAATAACAAACTGTCGGATTGTTATGCGCGTATTATTATCAATATGTATATAAATATCAGCGTGTGGTCAATAATTCGTGCCGACCGCTAAATCATCCACGACTACATTGTACATCTACCAAACAAAATATACTATATTATATATATGTATGTAAATCGTATAAAGCAGTCATATTATTATGTATAATTTGTATGGTACCTTTAATCGTTCGAACCGATCGTAAAACGAATGGCGGACGTTAACGTCTTCTATACATGTGTACGTCGTCGTCACTGCAGTATTGCAATATTTCAGGTGTACTCGACCGCAATAGTAACGAAAAAATTACTAATTTTCTATGCCCGCTGCAACCACACCGTTCGTTTGCGGTTAACCGTCAACGTATCCGTCGACGTATTTATTTTACCGTGTACGTATATGCAACAGAATTAGCGCAGACGTTAAATAAGACATAATAATTATAATATATATATGTATTTGGTATATACAAATGTACGCGTTACCACGAGAAAATAATACTTCCACGGGTTTTCGTCGTTTGTCGATTATCCAACTATTTGATTGTTTATATGATATTATTTACTATCATAACACGATACGTAACTGCTGCGATCTTACTCATTGAACCGGTTTTGATTAAACACACCGGATTGTTATATTATTATAATCGGAGTGCGACGAACAAAAACTACAATAATTATTATAGGATTAACGTACCACGGCGACGGTGTAGACAACCGCGGAAACTGCAACCCGACAATAAGTGACAACGTGCACAATGCACATATATATTATATCACAATTCGTAAATATTTCCAACAATTTAATTAGTTACAACATTAATTATATGTACCTACATAAAAATACGGCAATATTGATACGTTTCCGTTCAAGTAATATACGTATACCTATACGTGATAGCTATTTGTGGTTTACTGTAATAATTACATCATACATATACTTACTAGTAACATTTGATTTTGATATCACTTCCTTAGTAAATTCAGATAATTCCATGATATTACGATCCATAATATATTTTAATCAAAGCGACACACGAGTAGCTAAAGCTTATAGGATTGAGAGGATAGCTTAGAGGATTTATATCTTCTATATAGATCAACTCATATCTTGCCGGCCGCAAGAAAATCACCGAACACCAGCATCAGTCTTAGAACACCCTCATAATCGGCGTAAAACGTATATGAGTTGTGCGAGGTTTATCGATATGTTAGTATCATAATTATTGTTATGCCTTAACATGTAACCCGAGTTACTCCACTAAATTTTTCATTCTTTATGCTACTTCCCACTATACCAATAAATTACGTAGGTATACAATTAACGAACCACAAAGACGATTTACGTTCATACATAATTCATCGTTATTTATATACTGTCATCTCGTACATATTGTGTTTCTTGTTTAAGATTCTGGGTGAAACGAGGAATGAACTGCACGTTTTACCATGATTTTTTTTTTGTACAATTCTATTCCTAGATACTAAAATATTTTCTTATAGGGAGGGGGGTTAAACCCCTATCGCCCTCCAATCACCGTCGGTAACCACATTCCTAGGCGGGCTAAATCAACGGCTGTTGTGCTCTTTCGTCACCTACACGTTTTCAAAATATTTCACTAGGTAACTATTACAAAAACCGTATACCGTTGCGCATATTTATTCACTAAAAATGTTCACAACTACATATTATATTGAACACCTTCCATATACGTCATTTGCAACGCGAGACTGTGTCAACATCTTACCAACGGGCTAGCCCTTTGACGGTGATAAAATAAAACATAAAAAACCGATACGTAGCCTTGCAGTTGGCCGAGTGTATAGCGGTCATCGTATCTGGCGCCGGTCGCAGATGAAAAGAACAGTATATATATATATTATGTTATTACTATGATATTATTTGGAGATCGTGACGTGCGGATATATTACAAACGGGCCAAAAAAAAAAAAAAATAAACACCAAAACGCGGTGGAAACGGACAACGGTAGCGTTCAAACCCATCGAAATCAGTTGCTGGATACCGGATGCGTATTATTATAACAATATTAGAATATATAGCCACGCAAACGTGCGGACACGCAAACTGTTTAGAATGTCTAGATGCGTGTACAGGGGGGGGGAATAATCGTCAGTGACCCGTGACGCCAGGCCTATTATACGTCTTGTAACTAATAGAAACAATATTGATAATACCTAATACTAATATTTACTAGTATTTTACGTGTATCGTCTGTTTAAAGAAAGGAAACACAAAAAATTCGTATGGAGCCAACGCGAACGTCAATCTGGAAGTTTGCGTGTATGACCTATTATAATACTTTTGACAAGCATATTATATTATCGTGTACGAAACAAGTTATAATAATATTAGAGTACGGATTTTTATGTCACTTTTTGATTTCAATTTTTACCAGTTCAAAACGAGCAGCACTTTATCAGAATAAAAATATAAATGTACTGTGAACTGTGAACATAATTTTATTTTACTTTTTTAAATGGTTATAGATTTTATACTTTTTTCTTATTATTTATGCATTTTTAAAACATTAATGAATTGTATGTTGTACTGATTATTTTGAAAAAAAACTAAATTTATTTTGTATTTTTGTATTAACAAGTATTTTTGTTTTTCAATTGATTTTAAATCATTTTTAGTGTAGAGTAATTTTTCAAAAAACATTTTGTAATAAACTATAGATAGCTTAATTCTTCAGATTAGATCATGGTTTTTTTTTATAGTAATAAAACTTTTTTTTGATATTGATTTTACTATGGGCTACAAAGAGAAAAACATTTTTAAAACATTTTTTTTTTTTTTAAGAAGAAGAAAAATTCATAAGTATATTATCTATAAACAGCATAGGGTCATAATAATTATAAATTTTAATTCACTTATAAAATTCTAAAATGTTTAATAAATTATAATACGCAAGACAATGTAATATAATACATATTTATATTATATATATATATATAAATAAAAATATGATTAACAAATTTTTGTCTGTATTACTTACTTCCGTTATAAAAAATATATATTATCATAGGTAATAATAATAATAGTAATTATTTCAAAGTTAATATTGATAGTAAATTAATATTATTAATTTAAGACCTACGGGATATGTTTTATAGTGTATATATTAGTAAATCTACAAAATAACATTAATATAAAATATTATTTTATCTAATGGCTAATACTTCATAAATCATAACACAATGTTCAGTCATCACAAAAAACAAGTAAAAGAATAAATCAAATGTATTTCATGTTATGACCATCAACATTTTAAAAGTTAATAATCAATTGAAGGAATGTTATGCTATATCCTATATGTTTGTCGCGTAGTAAACATAATATTCTTATTAGTTATTAGTAATAACTTATTATTTATTACTATTATATTAATAAAATACTATAATAATACCTACCATAAAATAGCCGATTTACCTCTAGTTTTTCCGTAAAATATTTTGCTTGTACCGAAATGTATGAATTAAACAACTAATAACTAAATGGTCAGAGTAATGTTTTACGATTGTATGCATTAACTGTCGTCGGTTGTCGCGCATCGTACAAGCCATAATGTCACTATAATTAGCTTGTTTTGCATTTTATCAGTCGTGATATTGATTAATGGCGAGTATAACGTCAATAATAAATAATAATTATTATGCGCACAAAGAGCCTTGGGCGGCGAAACCGCGCAAAAGTAAAAGCCTATAAGACCATATTACTGCTATGTGTATTATAATAATATATTCTGCTTTGCTGCTGCAAATGCACGCGTTTAATATATTATGTTTAGTTCTTCTGTTTTATTTTTATATTTTTTTTTTTACCTCCATGTTTCCACCGAAACCGATCGAATGCGTATTATACGAACGCTCGTGTTCGTTTTCACCGAAAATGACCGCGTCTGCGCACATTAATGCATAATATACCGCGAGCGAGCCTCATTGTTTCTGTGTACCACGGCCACGGTCGCGGTCATCGCATTCGTGTCTTCCGCCGGAGACGAGTCGCGGGCGTAGGTATATATTGTATATACTATATAGTATCGTATGGTTGCTGCTGCGACCGGACCGGAAGGAATAACCTACTTATACACGGAGGCGGCAGAATATTGCGTCTCGAGGCTGTACGGCTATTACTCGTCTTTAAGTACGTTTGCAAGCGCGCGCGCGCGCGCGCGCGTGTGTGTGTGTACATTACATACACATACACACACACACACACACACACTCACACATACGCGCGCGTTTCAGCAAATTCTACTTGTAATATTTTCTACCGCACGAGTTTTTCACGTATTTATAAACAAAGTCGTTTTTTCACTTTTGCGCACGCTTACTACTACGACTATGACCCTTGACCTTTGCATGTAGGTATTCCTCACACACTCACATACACACACACACACACACACACACACACACACACACATACACACACGTTCACACGCACGCACGTTTGTACAGAATTTTGAACAAACGGCACAAAGATGTCACGACCGATGTGTTTACCCGCAGCGTTCACTCGTCCTGCCATAGGTGAGTTTGCGTGAAACAGGATATACCGTAAAATACTACTACCTACATATTATTATGATTATCGTATACGTTCACGGTACGTGCAGGACGATTTTCAAGCCGCGAGTCTCGTTTAACACCCCGTGAGTGAGGAAAGTATAAGTGATCGAGCAGCCGAATAGTATTCATCGAAGAATACAAAATGAGTTTCACCACATTTGATTCGTATTCGATCGTAATTAAAGCCACTTGTCTGTATCCGTTTTAAATATACCATACCGTTTATGAGCGGCAGAAAGATTCTGGGATGGCTTTGATGGTGGCTTTAGATTTTGACTATGGGTTGTATTTTTTCCGGACAAACATATGCACTGACGTCATGCGCTCTCTTTAGAATCCGATAAACGAGATATTAATTAGTTTTTTGGAATTTTGACTGCGCGGGAAAACATGTAATGAGGATAGATAAGAAACTTGCGAATATATATCTATGTACAGTTTACCCAGTGAAAACTTTAAACAATTATAGTATATTATTAATGTATATTAAACAATGCAAAAGTTTTTCCGGTTTTTAAACTGTGTGTATATTCATCAACGTCGTCGGAGATCCCTTTCGATATTATAAATTTAAAACAATCTGGGTTACCCGCAATAGGAATATTTAAAATGAAATGTTATCCAATACGAGCATAAAAAAACGGAAGTATAGTATGAATAAACCTTATTCGACGAATTTCATGTAGAATATAATATCGAATGAATGACAAAATATCAAATACATGTAACGATTTACGTTCATTATGGTAAGTTTCGAAGTTATGATACTAATTAATATTAACGCAATTTTGAAGATTTTTAAAACAAACGATGCAATTTTGCATATCCCTATATGAGCGATTTCGACGATTCGCTGACGGATTGCGTGAAGAAGACCGTAGTATTTTATCCTACTGGATTTTAGTAAAACACGTCCATGACGACTAGCGAAATATTCTAATATTATAGTCTTCACGTTTTCTCGCGTCCTGCGACGGATCATGCAAGTTATATTCCGGGCCGGCGGCTTTGTTCACCACCACGCGCCGCCGTCGGTATAATATAACGATATTGTTTACATATTTTAATGACGACATAAACATACGTATATATCCAACGCATGTAATATTTTGATCACGGCCGAGAGTCATCGCGGAGTTTGCAGCACGCCGGCGGCGGTGGCACTTGCGTTGACGGACGAGAGAGATTTCACCGATCCGAGCGAACGATACGGGCGACCCCAAGACGGGGAGAAAACGTGGGAATACCGACGACGGTGCCCCCTCCCCCCCTCCCGCAGATTCCTCGATTCGCTCGTCTTCTCCGCTATATTGTGCACTCCGACCAGTCTACATAATACAGGTAGGTATAGGCATTATAGTATGTATACACTGGCACGTCGGAATGCTTTATTATCACAATATTATAATGTTGTTGTTGTTGTTTTCATCCGAATCGGTATAATTACGTTACTTTAATAGGTATATACCTACAGCAGCGTTCCGATCGCTCCACCTACGCCGTGGTAGACGCTGTTGGCCGTGGTATCGTCTGGCTAGTATATATTATAATGCCTATGTACCTGTATAAGTCGAATATAGGTTTTCTATTTTATCGATTAGAAAAGTCATCGATTTATAGTCTTTTCTGCAGTGTACATTGCAGTAGCGTATAATATTATACTGTGTGTGATTCGTTCCGTTTTTTTCTCAATCGAGAACGTGCGCATCGATCCCAAACAACGTATTTTAATATTATTATTGCATTTAAAGACCAATAAATAATGATCCTATAATGTTATAATGTTATAATATTCTGCGGGTAAAACGACTTTTTGAAATCAAACTCCAACCCCGATGTTCTATTATATTTAGCACGTTCCTAATAATAATATTAGTTCAAACATCAGAACATATTTTGTATATTTTTCAGTTTTTTCCCCATAAGTAAGCATATTTTTAATATGTATTAATATCTTTAAATGTTACAATATTCACTCAAAAGTTCAAAATTGTTGTAAAAATAAATATTATTACAAATTTATATTTTCTTGTCTAACCTGTTCAGGGCAGTGGCGTAGTTATAATTTGGCTCTGGGGGGGGATAAATATAAAGGGAGTTTAATAAGTTCCCACATGAAATATAGCAGGTAAGCAGGTTCATATGTAAGTTCCTCCACGAAAAAAATTGTACCGGAACGGGTGGAACGTAAGTTCCCACACGAAAAAATATTATACGTCTATAAATCGAAATTTGTAGAAAAAACACTTGGTTGATCTATGGTATTGCGTTTTGCGTATGATTGTATGAATGTACGATAATATGATGGGTGAAAGATTTAATTTGAGAGCCAAGATAAGGACATGGTGGATTATATCTGTAATTATAATATATTATATTTTATATGTCAATGCATTAAACATTAAAAAAAAAAGGCTCTGGGGGATCTATCCCCATCATCCCTCTCCATAACTACTCCATTGGTTCAGGGAGTGCATAGACCCTATACCGTATAATATCAATAGGTTCACGAGCCTTGTATAAAAAAGGAATATGTTACATTACGTTTTGCTAAATAAACTATGGTTAGCTTATTTCGTATTTTAATCTCGGTTTCTGTTTGTTGACACTACACAATACAAACGTTAGAAGTTACAAATTTTTTCATTTTTACTTCAAGGTCAAAAAAAATTGTATATATCTGCATAATGTCCTAATTTTCTTTGCATATTATACCGCACATCATTCAGTTTTTAAACGCAAATAGGTAGGTATATCTGTACGCACACAATACCTATTTCAATGCTTTTGAGCATTTACATTCCAGAGCCCTTAGTTAATAATATAGCCGTATTATTGATTAAATATACAATTTATGTATAATTAATGGCTGTATTTAAAACCGAGTATATTGTATAAATTATCGTATAACGACTCTACTATGGTTCTTGTACGTTTTCAGATTTAAACGATGTAAAATGTGTTATGTCATATTATGTGATTATAATACTGAAACGTTAACATATTAACTCGTTTTACGGAGTTTAAAGCTACTGTAATAATTTAAATAATTAAAACATGTATTCCTGAAATACATAATCCATTATAATATAGTTAACACAGATTTTGGCATTTTACTATAATATATTAATATTATGCGTTGTACACACGTTAACTGGATTTTTACATAACTCAGTTTTTATTGTTTTTGAGCGTATAATATATAATAGAGATTTGTAGTTAACAATAACAACGGTTTGGGGAAAAAAATAAATTTGAAATTTAGCGGTCTGGTGGTGGACGTGAGTACATACATAATGCGTGTAGAAAATATAATAGAAAATATATAATTTTGAAATTTAGATTCTAAAAGAATTTGTCTTATCATGATGTGTGTATTTTTTCGTGTCTGTTTATATTATTTCGACCAATATATATTTTAAAGGGATCATTTTTTAGATTTGTCAAAATTTTTCTGAATTAAAGCGAAAAACCGTCGAAAAATTATAAAAATATTCTAACATGTTTCACCATTGGCACCACCTAGTATTTTTATACTTTACCACACACTATTCCAGTACGTTCCAATATTATAGTTATTACTATATTACTATTATTAGGTTATATTGTTTTGATGGTCGTATTAAACTAGTAACTCGAATCATTTACTAGGAATTTAAATTATGTATTTTACAAACACTTCATAACTTTCCAAATATTTTAATGAAATTTGCGCTATTTATAGGCATTTAAATTCTATATTATAAAAGTTAAATTTATACCTTATTAAAAAATTTGGTTATACTATCATATCTTTCATCCTTAGTAATACAAACTGATTCACTTGACCTCCTTCGTTCAAAATCGTTTTTTCGTGATAAATGGAAATTGATTCATTGGTTTTAAGTTTAGAAGATTAATACAGAAATATAATACTCTTTCACCTCAGGATCTCACCCGACCCATGAAGTCTCATAACCTAGCCACCCAAGAGTTTCGTGAGCCTTTTTTAAATATACGAGTATTACGTCTTGGTGATATTTTAATTTAATAAAGGTCATGGCTGTCATTAGATTGTAGTACCTATTTTGTAAATGAGAGTTTTCGCTGAATCGTTGAAACGTATAAAAGTCTTGAAAAGTGGTCCAAAATCCGAGTACTGATTCACGTATTAAATATAACGAATAGATTCATATGAAATCATCGTTTTCCCGCTTGGTCAGCGGTTCAATGATTACCACACGCGTTGTACGCAATAACCAATATTGGAAGTTATCCCAGAGTCGACTAACGTAGTCGTTAGAAAATAAGTTGAAAAACAGCTCGGTAGTATTATAAATTTATTAATAGGATTAAGTGCCCGCAAAAAATTTTCCGGCATTTGATAATTTCTTCGACGGTACAAGCGCCGTGAACTCAATTTTCAATATTATATATTCGTTACGAACTCATCCGATTGTATAAAAGAATTATTGCAAGTCAACCGGATAGGCTTAAAACAATATATTTATATTGTTGAAACCCAATGAGATGATATCTTCAAACGCGTTAATGTCAACAATCTGAATAATTTACGAACTCCACGTAGGAAAACATATACTTATTTGCATAAGTTATTTTAAGTATTTTGAATTTCGATGGTCATACTATTTTCGCTTGGAACCGAGTAAATGCATAATTAATTAATGTTACAATATACATTTTTCGGTTATTATCGTATTATTTTTTAATTGCTCCGATAATATTTTATTCGTTAATTGTCGTGCATTATAATGCGCATACTAATATTATTTTCATCGAGGTGAATAAATTTTCCTCTCTACGCTATGATTTTTAATAAATTTAATTGAAACAACTAATTTTGTGTAACATTTCTACCATGCCAAGACCGATCGCTTCAAACGCGTATAATACAAGTGTAATAATTATTATTCGTTTAGATTTCATGGAATATTATTTCATCGGTGTAATATGTGATTTATTGTTTTCGTAAGAATATACATACATACCTATATTATTGTTTAATTTTATGGATAAATAACAAAAACAATTTAAATAAACGTACTGCACGTATTATATTATAATAGTATTAACGTTTCGGCGAGGTATTTAAAATATGAACATTATTATTCGGTTTAAATTATCCAATGGACTATATTATTCAATTTTAAAACAAAAAAAGAGTTAGTTTTTTCATGAGTAATTTATGCTAAAAACTAAATAAATAAAATCCGAAAAATCTCTGATTAATCGTTAAATTGTACAATGGTAAATATTTTTATCCACGCAGTCGAATATTGTGTACCGTTAGACTGTAAACGATTTTTCATAATTCGTTCCACTAATAATAATGGATTGTAAATTATATGTAGTTATTATAACTGGCAACAGTAATAGAACGTTCCAACATAAGTATAACGCTTGAAATTCATCATAGGTTTTATTCGATGTTTATAGATTGTATAAAAGCAATTAAAAATGTTATAATATAATTAAATTTAAATAATACAGAAAATATAATTTTTCATTACTATTCTTTATAAATATTACGTAATGACTTAACAGAGTAATAATATATTATTACTGAAATGCTCTAAATAATGTAGGTATAATATATTATACAACAATCACTATTATTGAATTTTTAATAACGTACATTATTAAAAAGATTGTTAATAACAGTTTAGGATTCATTAAAACGTTCATATATTATACTCATTTTATAATGAATATCATAATATAGTAAGTACTAATTCCATAAGTCGATATTGATAATTCATAATAGTATAGGTAAAAAATAGTTTTATTATTTTTAGTATAATTTATAAGCTGGTTATATTTAATAATTAAAATAATATTATGACACGTATTTAGAGATGTCATAGATTTTACAAAGATATGATAATCTAGAATTCTAGATGTTATTGACAATTATGACATAAACAATTAAACAGTATTCAAAATATTGTGTAAATGTGTTTCTAAAGTATAATATCGTGTTACGTATATACGTAACAAAAGTTATATAACTTCATTACACTATAATCAATGTCTTTCTTCTAAATTCTAATTAAAACTTCTAAAACAATTCTATTCTTATTTTTAATTACAACAATAATAACGCTGAAAATATGTACAAAATGATAGAAAACTTATATTTGAAAAAGAAAGTGGCCAAATCTAATGAATTAATTGATTTTGTGCGCGCGGAATGTATACATTCGTTTTTTCGACTAACAAACGCAATTAAACGAACGCAGTTGAATATGTTGTATTCTTTAAATTTGCATTTATTCTACGAGCTTATATTTATTATGATCAACGATGCCTCAACACATTTGCTAAACACGAACACGAGCTGAAGATCAGATATGTGATGAATCACTATTCATGACAGTGACGCGACCGATACCCGAAAAAATATAACGATACATATAATATCCAAAAAGTCCTCAATAATTATTAACGTTGTTTCGCTATAACGTTGTAAAAGTCCAAACTCTTGTGTTCCGTTTAACATTGAAACAGTTTCAGTATTACAGTAGTCGTTCGTTTTCAATAGTAGTATAAGTGAATGTAAAGATATTGAAAAAAGTGTTTAATTTTGACGAAATGGAAATATCTTTGGAAATATGTAAATGGATTTTAAATATATTTATACTATATAGATATACTATAATATACATTTTAGAACTTGTACTATGTCCAAGAAGAAAAATCAGCGCACAAGGATTTAAAGCAACTTAAAGTCGATTACCATTGTGGTTGGGTGGGAATGCTTTTGTGATGATTTTAAAATAAAAAGGCATGAATAGAAAGGTTTTAGTTTACAATATTATATATGTATGTTGCATTATGAAATTGTTGGACACATTGAAATAAAGTGATTGTGTGAAAAGTGTTTTTTGATTAACTTTGTATTCTTCAGGAATATAACCTCGATTTACTGTGCACTATATACGCTGCAGCGAAAACGGTGAATATCAATACAGAAAATCGAAAAAGCCGCCGTACTTATATATACGTATAGCTCAAAATGAAGTAAACATACGAAAATACGGGAAAGTTAAATTTTTCAATAACATTTGAATCGAAAGCACCAAATGCAGAAAGAATAATAATACATATTAATTTATTATTATTCTATTAGAAACGGGAAAGCATTTACTCGTTTGTGACGTATAATGAAATCAATCAACGTAATGTCAAAAAATACATAATGTCTGCCAAACAGTGACCGTAACGTAACGTAACGTAAGATGTAATGCATTATTTCCATTTTATAAATGCCAAAATCTATTACATGCCTTACTGTTTTATCCGTATTCTAGGTACGTAGTTTGTAGTTAGGTATATGTAGGTACCCCATGTGTACATATAAAATGTATTATTTCTTTTTACATATTGCGTTCATTAGTTTTTATTATATGTAAATTAATATTATACAAATGATGTTGATTTATTATTAATTTTGGGATGAGATTATTCAATATCGACCATAAAGCAATGTATTATTATATTATTATTGTTAAAAATCGATTTCCTCCGGACTTCCGACTTTTAGATGGTATATTTTTTTAATTTTTTTTTGCAATATTAAAAACAATTTATTGTATCAAAAACAACGAAATCATATACTGTGTAACAATGTAACAATAAATTACTAATTAAACTGCCTCATTAAACAATGTTTGTGGCGAGGTAGATGAGTTATATTATTTTATGCAACAATAATCGCGCGAAAAGTATCAAACGTACCTCGATTATAATATTACGTGACCTTTTATCTAAATAGGTTTAAGATTTAGACCACGAATTATTACAATAATAACAACGTGACAAACAAACACGCGTTGTACAAACAATTATGATTCATTAGAGCGTCGTAATTATGTACTATTATTCTAACCATATAGTGCGCCGCGATAATAATTATCTCGAGGATAAATTATACGAATTATATTTATACATGCTTATGAATATAATTAATGTAATACCTATTGTATATTATACACGTAAACTCATTTCGGCTTGTAAAATCTGGGCGATCACGCATTTAACAGCGCCGACAAGTACGTGCGCAAAGTCATACAGATTATAATATTGTAAATATTTCCATTTGGCTGGCAAACGGATTTATATTATTATCATATTACGAACCATTTACGTTAATGTAAGCAAAAGCCAGGGGTAGAGATCAAGGCTGGGTTAAAATGAGTTAAAATTTTATTTCTCTTAACGGGCTTATATATTTTTTTCAAGTTACTTCTATAATTATATTAATCTATAAATGTAATATATTATTTGAAAATTATTTTGATCCGTATTGATATCCAAAAATAGTGCACTCAACATTTACACTATTATAATTCCAATTGAATATCTATTTTTATTAAAAAAGCAACAATTTGTACGAAAATTATATTTTCATATTTTTACTGTCTGGAATTTAATTCAGGAAAAAAATGTACTCAATGTGTCTATAAAATTGATTAACCAAATAGCAGCTGCATATTAAAGTGGAAAACAATTGAACGAGTTTTCGTTTTGCTTTTTTAATAAAAATAGATATTCAATTGAAATTATAATTGTGTAAATGTTGATTGCACTATTTCTGGATATCAATACGGATCAAAATAATTTTCAAATAATATATTACATTTATAGATTAATAGAACATTTTGCTAACGATAAGAACACACGTCTAAAATGATTTGTTAGTGCCAGGGGTGTAGGGGTTCCATGTGATAATCGAAGTTGACAGAGATCGGCCCAATGGAGGGTAGTGATAATTCGTTTTTCAGAAAACACAATAGAATTCAAGGTTGTAGTTCTAGATTACCAGTTACGGTAAAAATGTGTTTAAAATTAATTAAATTAAATTAGTAATTTAATAATTAAATAAATAAATGTAGTTACATTTTTAAATAAGTCAAGTGGTTTTCTTTGTTTCATCTATAATTTTTACAAGTTTTTTTTAAAAAAAAAGAGAATGAACTTTTAAGCTTATAGCAGATTGGCGTGTGTCAAGTATAGGTACTTTTTGAATCTAAACGATTGCGATGAGACGATCAATAATGTACTAAGTTTTAAAATATTTATGATATTATATAATAGCCGTATATAAATATTATAATTATATATAAATATATAATATACGTCCGTCGTCCGCTACAGTGTTGACTGGACCAGACTGACCAACGATCGTACACTTTACGAGATGAAACAATAATTATTATGCGTGTGCATTAAGGAATATTTGAAGAAAAAAAAAGAAAAAATATTCATGAATCACTCCTACAATGGAAAGCAGTGGTGAAATTTCTGTTGTTACGGTGATGCGTCGTCGTGTTGAAAAATATTTTTTTTTTTCTATAATTTATTTTTATTTATATTTCATTTGCGTATAATAAACATCCAGTGCGTACAATCTATTATTTAACTCTACATAATATGAAGTGATTAATATTAAGTGCAATAAAAATAATGTTATTTGATTTATAAATAATGATACGATCAAATTAGGTATTTAAGGAAATCACGCAAGAACAAGAACTTGCAACACCAATTAAAATAATGCAAAAATAATAATATTAGTGCAAACGCAGTAGGTACAGAGGAATTCGAACGACCGGAGCACGCGATACTGCAGTTCATAATAATAATAATATTATAATATGTTATTAAGACATGATACGAGCGTGCAATGTATTATTTTGGTGTGCAGGACGACGTGCGATACGACGCGGTTACCATCATGTACGTTATACGCCGTGTTCAGAGTGCAAAAATAAAACGAATTTTGTTGTAAATGTGTATTTACGTAAAATTGTAGCGCGGAACACACTATTATTCGCTTATCGAGTGGAATATTCCAGTTGTCGGACCGAGGAGAAAATGTGAACAATCCGCGAGTGTGTATATATAAGCACGTGCGTTATTAACTTTCTTTGAATATTTTTAATTTTAATGTGCGACATTGAATCATATTCGTGCGATGATGAATAAGCCGTTTACAGCGGCATGTTATATCCTGCTGGATGGCCATATTTCGCTTTTACAATAAAACGTTTTGGTTGAAAGCGTGATTATACATAGGTACTTATATACCATGCGACTGGTCGTCTTCTGTCCACGGGCGGCATTCGACGAAAAACCTCTTAAAATAGCACAAAAATGTACACACGAGCACGTGTTTATAACTCATAGTATTATATGATTATTAAAACGATTAGTATTCATGAGGTTATAATATACATACTGTATGGTAGTTTAATAGTGAATACAATATTATTTTTACGTTTGGATAAAAAAATGAAAGTCGAGTAGTGTTTGAAACTTTTTACGTCCATATATTATAATAGCTATAGAGAAAAATGTGTTTACGCGTTCACGTATTCTACTTCACAGTCATATTATAATGGGTGTTTGATTAATATTATGATGAATTCATGCATTATGGTGCATTGGTGTAGTTCAATACGAATAAACTATGTACCTATTATGTAGAGAGTCAACTTTCAAAGATAACTTTTTATTTTCTAAAATATTTATGTATCCACCACGTTTGTAATAAAATATTATAATAACAACAATTTGTACAAAAAACATATTGTATTCAATTAATATTATTGTAATCGCATACAAGTTTCTTTTTTTTTTTGTCTTATTATGATTTTTAAACAAATATATTTTGTTAAAAACAATATAATAAATATTTTCTATTTTAGACAAACCATGAAATATTATAATGAAAAATCGACGTCGGAGACTTTAACGCGAGTGCAGGAATAGTAGTGTATAATTAAATTGCACCTATAAGGTTTCTGGCAGTACAATACAATCTGCTGTCTTCGTGGTCCACGTTTTAATTTTATTCACAATGACAAAAGCTTATAAGATTTTATGTAAATATTAAGATAATCGAATTATTTTAATTCAACATTGATGTATATATAGCCCACTAACTGCAACACATGCGTTATCCATATATCATGCTACCTACGGTAACAATCAATATAATTATCATCTAAATATATTAAAATTAATAATATATTCTTATATTATTAGTCATTATAGCAACCTCATTATAAAAAATATATAAATGTATATCTGGCATCTGCTTAGTGTTTACACGCAATGTGTAGTATGGTGATTCTATGTCTTGTTTATAATAATATAGTGCAGTTAAATTGTTATTACAGTAGCCTAATAGAAAAGTAAATTACACTTAATTTATACTTTAAACTAAAACATACTATGTAAATTAAGAGTTCAATAGTACGTATTTGCTATATTATAAAACTTTTAAGCTTGAACCAGCAATAGTTGTTGGTATAAGTATGACAAACTTGATCTATTAAATTTCAAATGACTACATGGACTACTTAAATATAGCAAGTGACAATATAAGTGATTGGCTGGGAAAATAAATAAAAGATGCATGTTTGGATATTGAAAATTTTAACAACTTTGTCTACGGTTGAAATAATCGTAATATATTAAAAATTGTTATAAACCTGTAGTATTAATTTTTAACTAAAGTAAATGGAACTAACAACAAAATTACTAGAGTTCTACTAAAGTTTTTCTTGGGACATTTCACCGTGTGCTCATCTAAAATGCATTGTTTTTTTAAATTGATATTATGATTGTATTCGGTAATATTATATTTTTATTTTAGACGCACAAAAAATTATGTCCAGAAATTCGCTGATGAAAAACGAAAACAAAAACTTGATATATAAGCCCAAAAAACGTGGTATTTCTTATATTATTATTGTTTTTTTTTTTTTTTTTTGTGTGTGTAAAACGAGTTATTTTATTTCACACGTGAGATAAAATATACGTATTTTCGAAAACGAGAAATGATAAAAAGCAATTCGTTATCCGGAATTTCTAGAACCCACAACCACCCGGCTGACAGATGTATATGGCGAGTATATTATGAATTATGATTAATTATCATGCGAAAAACTCGTTACAGATACGTTCGGAAAATAATATTACTTATTTGTATGTATTTTACCTTATTGTTCAACTTCTGCTGTTGAAATTTTTTAAAAATATGTATTTCCAAACATCTTACATATTTTTTCGAAACATGATACACACAGTAAAATTAATTTTTTAAATTAAAAGCTTACGATCACCAAATATAGGCACGGCATTGTGACACTGACTTTACAATGTTTCCGGAATAAATGTATAAAATCATAACTAATACTGCAATCGTGAATATTAAATAATATGGTATTCGTACGAATGTAGGATTTGGTTAGATAAACGGTAATGACGCTGTGAGGTTCACGCACTGCAGCAGCTGTGGCGTTCTTACGGCGGCGGCGACGGTATCTGACCGGAAGCAAGAACCCGCACGTTATCAGTGCCATCCTTCCGGAAAATATGTGCGTTTTCACCGGCAACAACGACTGTTGCAGATTTCCAAAAACCGACGCGGTGACAATATTGTTATTATTATTATTATTACGGCGACCGATTACCTGAAACCGTGCATGTACCGTACTGAATATAATATATAATAATATTAATAGTAATAATACCGTACGATATGGTTGTTGCGCGTATAGACGGTCATAAATCTCTCGCTACCGATTACACCGATAATAATTGATTGGATGGGAAAAATGATAGTAAAAACAAATTCTAGTCGGAGTAACGACAGTAATATTATTATCATAGTAACAACTGTATGGTAATAATAACAATGGTTTACAATGTTACGCGGCCGAGACGTAGACGACAGGTTCCACTACCACTCGTACCGGCGTACACGATACATTGCAGCTGAACGAGTGTCTTCTTCTTTCGTTTTCGGATTTGTCTATAAATTATAATACACCGTGATGACGGCGTGCGGCGGCAACAACAGCAATAATAATAATAATAATAATAATAATAATAATAATAATAATATATTAATGATAGCAGACTACGTAAGTACCTATAATCCGAATCGCGCCGTCTCGCCGCCCCCACCAGACCCTAAAACAAACGTGCCGACCGTATACCACGTTGATGCAGTGAAGCAGAGCAGTAAGTAGTAGTGACAAGTAATAGTGGAAGTAGTTGTTGTAATAGTAAGAGTAGTGGCTTCACCGCCCGGTACCCACACGGGAAACGCGCCGGGAACGTGCCAGTCTGTCGATACGAATTCGCGTCTGCACAAGTGTCCTGATATATACGTAGTTATCGACCGCCGGGCGCGACGAAAAAAACATGACGTGCAGTGGTTATTATTATAATAATATTAGATTACTATTTCACTAGGCGTACTATATCGCCGCCGTGTATACAGTTTGTTTTTGTGTTTTTGGTTTTTTTTTTTCCTGTTTCTTCGAACACCGGCGCAAGTCGCAATTTCGGACCAATTATACCTACCAACGTGTTTTCGGCACCCGTGTGAGTAGAACAATATTAATTTTCATGCCGACAGTATATATTGTACATCGGGTAAGAAGAATAAATCGGGTTGAGCTTTTTGGGGATTTTGTCGTCTCTTGAAATATTATTTGACTTGTATACTTCGTAGGCTGGTGGTGCCAAAGGTTTTTTTCCTTTTTAGATCAATTCTAATAGGGACACACACACTTTTTTTCTGAAAACTAAATGTGACTAATAAGAGGGACCACCCTCGAAAACTTATCGTGCAACTGTCCTACATAACCATGACAAGTGATGGTTTTGGCTATCACACTTAAATGCTCAACCACTGTTTTCTCATTTTATAAAATCGAATTTAAATGTAAAAAATAATACGCATTAATAATAATAACTGTATTTTATTACATTTTAAGAAAGTGTGGTTTTACCTGCGAATTCGTTCTGATGAAATCTATCGCTAGGGGTTAACGTTTAAAAAACGAATTAGAGGAACATTGTCTCACCCCTCTTTACCCTGAAATCGAGTACCGTCCATGTGCTACGAATTCGATGGTTCGAGTGTTAGGGAGCTAACGTAACGAAATTCAGCACATTTAGTTCACCCTGTATACATATTGTGTTTGCGGTGATTTCTCGGCGAATTTATATCTGCTCTCGAATCGTCGAAAGTTTTGTCTGACCGAGAATCCATTTTGTTTCTCCGGTGCGCACATCAGGAAGGAGTCAAATTCGGGCAAAACGCCAAGTGCTTGCGTGGAACTTGAGCTTAATAATAATTTATAGTTATAACGTCTCATTTTAGCTTTTGTCCGGGCTCGCCAGGGTAGATTACGACCAGCTCCGTTCGAGTGAATGGTTAAAGTATAGCAAATCGTTGTATATTAATTATAGTATGTAATACGAATCTGAGCGAAAATCACTCACAGATATACGGTAAACTCTGATGAATAGTAGTACATGGCTTGAAGTTAAAATTTATTATTTTGTCATTACATCGTATACACTAATATTATTTCTTCGGGAAAAATGTAGGTGTATGCAAGGAAAAATATTTTTGACATTTTATTCAGGGCGTCTAATAAGGAGGATTATTTTTTTTATACTTTACAAGCCATAAAATATTACGGAATAGTCATTGCAAGACAAATACAATTTTTATTTTTCTCTTATAATTTATATATAATATATAGTACACTCCGTTGATTTGTAGAGTGTACAATTATTATTCTCTAACACTGTATTACAGCAGCAACCATTATTGGTTATAAGCGCTTCGGTTCAATAGCTACATCGTTCGCGAATCCGACCGGATTATTCAACCCTTTTCAGGGCACGTCTGAACAAAAGACAACGTATTATTGGGACGTTTTATGCGCGTTCCATGAGTACTTTGTTTTCGGTCATATCCGCGGCATTCGTGCGTTTTCAACTTTTGCCGATCACATGCGTATTGCACTTCGCAAACAAATGGGTTGATTGACGATCAGACAACGATCGCACATGAGAATCGAATCTAAAGTGTATAAGAATATAATATAAATGGATTTAACCAACCATACAATAATATTTACTATACTTGACAAAAAATGACTATTTTGTTCGTTTTTCGCTACCAAAATTAATTAATTTATTAGTTATACAATTCGATATGTGAAAATTATGCCATTACCACGACCCTTGGTATAAGTTTATATTCCTACTAGATTTTTCTGAAAATAATCGTTTCGAGCTATTTTTGAAAATGTTTGATAAATTGTTTTGATTACAAGAGAGTTATTGAATGCCGCAGCAGGGTCTCCACATAAATAAGTGTAATTATTGTGCTCTGGAGAAATGGTTATTTTTGTTTTATAAAAAAAAAAAAAAACAAAAAAAGTAGTTCGAGTGGTAATTTCTATCTATGAGTATTGTGGCTTTCTTGTAATTGAAAAAAGAGAAGCAATCATTTACATAATTTCCATGGATTTGAAATCGAATGTTTTAAATCTTTATCGTATTAAACATTAAAGGTCGTCGGGACAAAATGATTACCGACGAGTAAATAATGGGCGAGTTTCCGTTTTAGACGACACAAATACTAGGGTTTTTTTAACAATGTTTTAAATACAAATGGTTTATTATTTATTTATATTATCCAATTATATATTATACATTTTAAGACGAAAAGATTATTTTTTAAAAAAAAACTCCAGTGATACTCGGAGAAATTCGATTTATTTAAATTTCTTCTTGAATACCAGTTATCCGTATATAATTTTAATTATTAATCAAATGGTTTTTTTCTCGTTTTCCCTTCTCTTTGTATTTAAAACATAGATTTCTTTATCTACTCTATTGGAGTTTGATTATTATAATAATATTATTCAGTTTCATCGGAAATAAAAACAAATAACAATAAATTAGATCTTTTATTAAAAGAAAATATACTTAATTTGTTATAAAAAAATCTTTTTCTGTAAATGAACAGTGTCAATGATTAATAAAAGTACATCAATGGATGTTTTACAACAATAGTTGAAATACAAACGATTTATTCGGAACCTGTTTTTTTTTTCCAATAAATTTAAACTGATTTTTGTTTGACATTCACGTGTAACATTCAATAGCGTATACATTAAAAAACCTATAAAACTATTTCATACTTTAAAAAATTAGCTAGTTTATTATAATTGCCATTAAACTGATAGTACAATTTTCAATTTTGTTCTAAATTGATAAATCTGGTAATATTTAGTTCAACATTTTTTTAATTTTATTTCTCGCGTAGTTTTTAACTTTTTTTTTTCTTTTCGTTAGTCCATCACTTTATGATGATCTAATTAACAGGAGGTGTAACGCTCCTTGACGGCATAATTTACCACGCACACCAGGTCCATTAGTGGCACAGTACAATATTTTGTTCATTACAACATAATCATTGGCACTTTTAGTTATTACTGTGCTACAGCCACCGAGTAGTAGACCGTTAAATTAAAAAAAAAAATGTTTAACGAAAAACAAATGTTTTCAGCTTTACAGTTGTTATTTTATTTATTGTCATTTATTATCTTTTTTTTAAACCATACTGACTTCTCTATAATGAATTGAATCTATAATACTTATGACTGGAAATTGAATTATTTTTTTATCTTATTTTTGTATTTAGCAATAAAAAAAATAATAGATACTGTTCAATCGATGACATTTTTCAAAACTAATTATTATTTTTTAATTTAAATAAGTGTTTGCAAACAGATATTTTACACAAAAAATGAGGTGATACATCTCTATTTTATAATATACCTGTGAATTGTTTACCCCGAGCGTAATTTATTCAGTTATGATAATTTCAGGGTGTGGTTAACCTATACATACTATATTATAGATTTCAATTTATTTCGAGGATCTACTCATACGGGAACAAAACACTGGGTATACTATACAGATTTTATGATAACTCAATAGAATGATGTTGAATAAAAAGTATTGAAGTTTATATTTCAGTTAATAAACAAACATTTTTTATTCATAATTTACATAAATACATATAGTAGGTACATTGTACTGAATTACTCATTATTAAAAAAGTGTATATACTTTCCGGTATCTACACATTTTATATATAAATATGGCTTAACTTTATTCAAAATTATATTAATATTTATTTAGTAATTGTTGTTCCTAAAAAAAGTAAAATGTAAATACGTGGTATTGCTGTTTAGTGTAACGATATATAATATAAATAGTTATATGTTGTCTACTATAAGTTGGTATTAAATTTAGAAAATTATAAAAAGCAATTTTTATGGTTTGCTCAGTTTGCTGTGATGTGTGATTATCGATATGTATATATATATATAGGCACACCCTAGTTATTAAAGTTCGAAGCTTACAATATTGAATATTTTAATAAGATATGTTGATGGGACATAAATATTTCAATAAATGAATACTTCAAGTATACGGTTTTGACTTTTGGATCCTATAAAAAATATTATTATTGAAATCGTAGACATCGTTGCATTTATCCATTTTTGATTATCTACTTGTACGTAAGTTGAATTTTAACAGTATAATTACATTATAATTTAAACGTTGAATAATATATTTTATCTATATAATATGTCTGCTATCATTATTGCTTTTACAATATTTGAAAGACAGTATAAAGAACGAGTTGACACCTGGTATTGTACAGTATCTATTGAACTCGACCGAGCGACGATAACTTAAGTGTCAACACGTCGAGATCTTCAGTAACTGGCGAGTTCCACTTAACGTTCCTTAAATCGTATTAATTTAACTTAATAATAATTTTGGTCGTCAATGATTGATTTTTTCTTATATTTCTCCTCTATTGGCACTCGACATTACTTCAAATAATGTACAGTTTATTTTATAGCGTTTGCCACGTCTTGGTTTGAATAAAACGTTTATAATAATAGTGTTTTAGTTTGCAACGTTTTAGTTCAATCGATTTGAACACGTTATTATTTTATAGCACTACCACCGCTGCTGTCCAATTATAATCAACACGCGCGTTCGCGTATCGAAAATATTTGTATTAATTTTTTTTATATACCAACAGTATAGTGCATAATATTATATTTTATTACTATAACGCATTTTACATTAGATTCATCCAGAAATCACGTTAATTAAAGAATTCAGCATTTCCCGATGGTTCTTGTACAATGGATGTGACCGTTGATGTATCACAAAGCATTAAGACGGCTGATTTATTTTATCCGCTAACCCGCCGTGATGTTTCGAAACGTTTTGTCCGTTCATGGATACTCAAATCCTCGATAAATAGTTAAATCGCCTTGGTTTTCAGACGGGGTC
Source organism: Chaitophorus viminalis (assembly GCA_025469195.1). Classification (NCBI taxonomy): domain Eukaryota; kingdom Metazoa; phylum Arthropoda; class Insecta; order Hemiptera; family Aphididae; genus Chaitophorus; species Chaitophorus viminalis. Next base: position 48,270 of record JAIPRK010000476.1, read on the forward strand.
CACCGGCCGATATCGTATATTGTACATCACACAAATGAGCACCTGCATGTTATAGACGATATGACAACCGCGACTAGATAATATTATGTTCACACGACCGCTGTATAGTCAGATAAAGTATGTTATAGTCGTGGGGTCGATGTATAAATATAAATTGAACATTCCACTTGTCCCGAATACATGCAACTGTTTTAAAGGACTCGGATATTATGCCGACGATCTCTTTAGTATAATTACATTATCGGATGCCAATTAATCGGACGGCCTAATAATGGACCGATTTAGAAACGTTTTCGATCACTCAAACGAGTAATTTGTACAACCATCTAAGGCTGTACTTTGACACGACATTTTTTGCGATAGACAACTTAAAACGATTAATCGACCGAAAGTAAAGAATCGGTTCCAATAACGGAAAACCGGAATTGAATATAAAATTATATTCACATTTAAATCCATAATATCCAGCATATCGCTGACCAGGAACGTCAAAAGTGACGTTCCAACGCGTATGTACGTTAGATAAAATCAACTTTATTGGGTCGGTTGTATAAAAAAAAATCACTGAATGATAGGTACCCATAACCTATCTGCCATCATATTATATATCTACGCCGAGACCACTATACATAGTATTATTATAATTTCTGGGTCATTTAAGATAAAAACTCTGGTTTTTTACAATGCAAGCCGATTTGGTGCCCTTCGATTTGGTTGATTAACGATATTTACATTTTGGATGCAGCAAATAAATCCAAAAATATTTTGCTAACTGATTCATTGTCCGATATTCCGCAAGTTTTTCGTATACAGTATCCTTTAGAGGATTAAATCAAATAATTAGGCTCTGACCAATTTATACAAAGCTCAACGGTGCACAACCTGAAAAACTTATTAATATCTATAGCTTATCCAAAGACATCAATCGCACAGTCTCTATAAATTAAACCGGTTTAGATAACATCTCAGACTATAATTATTAAATAATAACAATTAAAAATAAGAATTATTCAAATATTTAAGTGTCTGGGGTTTCTCTTTCTACTAGGAATTACTTATAGAGTTGCAATCTCTTAGCACATTAATTTATTATATCCATTATTATGTATAAGAATTTATAAATTTGAAAATATGTATCTACGAATTGTTATACAGTACAATACAAGATAAATGGTATTGATTATTTCAATTGAAAATCATTTATTTTTAGATAAATTCATATTGTATAATAAACCGTAATGCGTTTAAACATTGAAATAATTAAATACAATTTTTTTATTTTTATAATAATATTTTACTACAAAGAAAGTTACAATGTATGTATTATGTATTATATACGATGTTTAAAGTACGAGTGAATAAATTTTATTGTATTCGGTACATTATATTTTTGTATATATTTGACACAACGATAAATTATCAAGAAGATATTTTCATAGAACTTAAATAATATATCATTTTGTTTTCACATTTATACTTTTAATAATTTACATTTAAGACTTTTTGTGTAAAAGTAACATCCACATCGCTATGAACTTTAACAGTTTTATTTAAAATATTAAAATCAAAAAAATAATTTTTTTTTTTTTTTAAAGGTTGTCAAATGTATTATTCAGAATTTTTTAATTGCAATCTAAAGTAGTATATGCATTTTAAGATTTCATGACAAAGGAAATAAATAAAAAATAAACTTGAATGCGTAAAAATGTTTAAGGAAATATTTTTGAGAAAATAAATTGCAACCATAATAATTCCTGTATAGGTTAGAACGTTTTAAGTTATTTGAAAATTTTCAAATGATTTATTAGGCTGTAGTATCTAACTTCAAACTGCAACGAAAATGCTACAATTAATCTATGCAATTGAATAAAGTATACATTTATTCGTAAATGTTTTTTTCACATTTTTTTCCAAGGGTAATAGAATAAATTAATATTATTATATCTTTTGAATCTTTTCACACGACCAACGTATTGTTTACTTTTATCTGAACGATAAGTACATCCGAGTGATAATTTCAACTGCAGCGTAGTGCCGTGTATTAAATAATTATACAGTCTATTATAATAATATGTCACGGTCTGATATGATGAGTGGGCCGCAGAGGATTACAATTATATTTTTTTAATAGTTATTTTAATACGCAGCTGCTGTTTGACATCTTTAACAATATTGTTTTTCTCTTCGCAATTTAAAGAATCAATTTCGACGATTATTATATACGATGCGTATTATCACCCTATACCTAAGTGTCGCGGCGTTCTACTTACCATCTTTTGACGATATTTTCTTAGGTGAGAAACGTAATTGAAAAAAAAAAATGGAAAGAATCATCTGTATCACGTATAATTTTGTCATTATTTTTCTTCTTTTCCCAGCTATCATTTTATATTGGCCGCGCGAAGTAGTTCGATGGTGAAAATACTAAACTATATTAATATACTATACACTAAAGTCTATGTTAATACCTCTTAATAATCTCTACTTATCGTCAACGGCGTCACAGCATGTCGCAGAGCCACCGCGGTAAAATTCTAAACCAATAATAATTTATACGGCAGCGGCGGCGGCGGTGACCGTCGTGCAGTGAGGATTCAAAACCCGTCACCGATAGAATTGTGATGAATATTTTACTATACGTTTATATACAATACGGAATTATTTTTACGACGTTTCTCCGGTGCATCTCATCTGCAGCGACGACGACGTGTGTATATATACAAAAAAGAAAAAAAAAAACCAAATAGGAATTTACTGTTTGTACACAATATATTTATAATAATAATAATAATAGTAATATTATATTTATTGGAAGAATGGCGGAGAAAGTGTTGTCGTCGGCGTCGTCGTGTTCGGCTAAAAACGAGAACCTAAACGTATATATTAATATTTCTGAATACTATGGAGATAAAGTATATATATTATAGTAATCTTGCTGCGCGGCGGGTGTGCTGTATAACGTGCGGATTCTTCTCGTTAATCGAACAACTCTTATTGTAGACTATAGTATGCGCATCCGCGAGAACGAGATATAATAATAATAATAATAATAATAATATAGTGATAAATATTTTATTGAAACCAAATACCTTGCGTTTTCGCCATTGACCCAGTGCTGCGGTATGTCTGATCTGACGATTATAAACGCTGCGCGAGGGCACACGGTGTGTAAACAATTTTATATTATATACGAGTCGGTTGGTTTTTGTTTCTTGTTTTTTATGTTTAATAATAATGCTATATACAAATTAATATCTTGATGATTTCATTAAAAAGAAAAAAAACCCACGCGTCGTTTCGTGAGCTGGTCAGCGGGACGCAGGGGAAAAGGAAAGGAAAAACGTACCGTGCTATAATGATATTTCATCGGACAAGATGCGTTTCTAAACATTTATTAAAATACGCATGATCTTCCGTATAATATGCGGTTAATAATATTATCTATAGTATTGAACGGAGATGCTGTGTACGATATCGCGCGGGCACTCGTTTTATATGCGATACATACGGTTCGCAGCCAAACACGAGGGACACCGGTATATATACTGTATATGTATAACGACAATTAGAATGGATATCCGGCTCAGTTTGTTTTACATTATTAACGCGTGCGCGTCCAATTTTAATATCGACATAATAATATGGTCAGGTACGTATTCGAATCGAGTAAATAGGAAAAACATGCATATCATCAGTAGATGCTTTACGCGGTCGCTAATTTTTTACCACCCACGATATATTTTAATGTTACGTTTAACGAATAGTTTGTTGCATTCTTATTAATATTATCGGAAGAGCAGTGATCAAAGTTGCGTGTTCATATATTTTTATGATTACTACTTTATTGTGAAAAATTTATAAAATAGTTCACACATTCTGTTAACATTTTTAATTAAGTTTAAACTTTATGGCAATATTATCGTATTTATAAAATCAAAAGTATTTTTTTTAAAAAATAACACAACCGTTATTCACATTATATCGATTTACATTGTTATATCGTTAAAAGTCTTAATTTTATTTTGAATCTTAAGTAATTTCTGATTTATGATATCCGTGAAATCGGAACTAAAAGAAGTTCAAGTTTTTATAAACTGGATAGACTTTATAATTAGCTGGATTATAGTCTGGTGTATACGTTAGATCTGAGTTCTTCACCATATTCGATACAACGTGTAACGTGATTGCAGTAGCCCTGAGCGTACCCATAAAACAGACCAGCGATGGCAGTGAGGTAGGAAATGTATTTTTATTTGATTCATCGTGCATATCGTGAACTAAGTACCGATTTGGACTTACAAATAATAATTTTTGTTTCTTATCCTTTATCTTGGGTGAAAGCGAAGATGACGATAGATTTCTTTTGCTTGGAGTTAAATTTATCTTTGTTGTACCACCGATCATTGGACAATTGGACCGTCATTATACGTAACCGTATAGATATAATTGCGCATAAAAGACGACCGACAACGAAACGAGCGTAGCTCACAGTGAACTTTATCGTGCTATAAAAAGCTCAAGTCCTGTGTGACCTTATCGTTTAAAAAACTACAAATATTCTCTTTGAAAAAAAAAAAAAAAAAAAAAATGGTTCCTCGGCTGTAAAACAAAAAAAATGATCGGAACCGTGTTCGTCATGTACCTGTTGATACACATTCTACTTGCAACAATGTTCATTATCATTGCGACGTGACTTATTATTATATTTAATACTACGGTTGGAGATATTTTCAATGTTGGCCCAGTCTCGTAGGTCGTGTATATATACATGGTTTTTCCATTTAGCCGCGAACACATCGTCGTTATTGTATTGAATTATTATATTATCAAAATATATATAATACTTCATCTACGATACATGACCCACACAGGTGTATGGGAAATCGTCATTGAAAGATCGTCGTCTGCGGGTTTCGACGGCCAACAGACCGAATCGTCGTTTTTGCGTGTTTTTATTTCTATCAAAACGTCGTATAATAATATTATTAATGTACTATAATATCTTTGTTGCGATGCCGGTGCGTAGCGTGTTGGCTGACTACGGTCGACTACTTCACTGCGGTGAAAGGGTGTTGGATAGTAAATAAACGAAATAATAATAATAATATTTATAATGTGTACATGTCGTGTACAGCACGCGATTTCGGAACGATTCCAAGTGTGCGAAAGTGTGCGTAGATTTTTCGTGTTTTCCGCATGAGATTGAGTATATATAATATAATCAGTTCTAAGGAATTACGACCTCCTCAAATCCTGTAGTCGAAAATTATAACTTTCAACGCCGTTATTACCTAAATAATAATCAATAAGAATTATTAAAACTCGTATGATGATAAACTATTTCCGTATACGTTATCGCGTTGTTTTAAACGTTCAAGTGCACCAACGGGGCAGTAAAGTCTCCACGTGATATGTGCATATATTATACATTGGAACTGGATTTAAATTCCTTAAAAGCCTTAACGAACGGGCTATATCTTATATATTTATCTTATTTGGTACCTAATATATAATTTCCAAAAACACCGTTCATTAATAATAATAAAAAAAAAACTGAAACTTAAAAACAAATTAATAAATATTCTTTAGATAGTAAATTAGTTAAATTTAAATTATTAAGCTATTTGAAGAATGCTAATTACATTTAAAAATACAAAAAAAAGTTTTAGTTTTGAAATACGTATATGAAATAAATAATAAACTTGTAAACCATTGTCTTATATCATCAGAAAAAAAAATGTACTGAAATCTGGACTCTTAATTAAAAATTCTAAATCACCGGTCAAACTTGTTCGATAACGCAAATACCACGCCCACAGGCCACGATAGTCCGTAGGGATATCCGAATGACCATGAATGAAAACATGCTCACCAATAACGTATTTGTAATAATTTGTATTTATTTATTTGGAGTATCACGTGAGTACAAGCAGTAGTCGATGTGATAAAATGTCGGTCGGGACATGATTGCTTTGTTGGCTAATGGTATTATATGATACAGCCGCATTGTTATTTATTGAATTATTTCTCTGGTGGCCGTTTCGATATCGGATACAGTATGTATCTTATAAAATATTTCACATAATGATAATAATAATGGTAATAATTGCAATATCATTGTTTATTTTTTTTCCACGCCCAACCTCCGGTCGCCGAGAGAAACGACTGGTCGTCTACTACGTGTGGTCATTTTAACGTAAAGGTGCCAGGTGGTACAATAATATTATCTAATATTGCGGATCAAACCGAGTGATCCGAAATGACGTGTACGCACGCATTTATTATCTTTTAATTTTTTCCCCTCGCTTTTCCCTAACGAGTTTGCTATATTATAGGTATAGTTATGCTACTAAATTATATATGATATCGTGCCGAATAATAGTACGCGTAATGCAATAATATACCTAATAATTGACGACCAAAAGAAACGCGTTTACAATAATAAGAACACCGACACAATATCCGCATGGAATGTGTTACTATTATTATTAATATTGTATTGTATTAGTTTCGTCGGTGTATGCGCACGTGTATACACAGTCGTATTTTCATTAAAATTATTGTTATAATTTTCTGAACCAGCAGTTGCCGGGATATTATGTAAATCGAAAATAATCACATAAATATTATTATTATTATTGCATCACCGAGCCCGCTAATTTCCTCGTTGATGTATAATATTGTGTGTATCATAGCGAAATAATCAAATACGGATCGTCGGTTGAAATTCTAAGGTCAGTATAGATATCATCTGTCGCCAAATCTGAATATTTCAATTTTCTATCCGCTAGTCGGTCCAACAGTCGCGGTTAAAATATGTATATACTTTTATGCGGTAAAATTGATAAACAGTAAAATATTAATACTTAAATAAATTGTGCACTGAGCAACCGTTGTATTAATATTGAATCATAGTTTTATCCTTATGACAGTAAGCGAAAACTTTAACTTGGAATTTTGACAGCAAATGGCGGCGGTGGTGCGTTTATTAAATTGCAATGAATAATTTTTTAAACGTATAGAACCACCACAATACGGTTGTGATTTTATTAACCTGTTATCAACCTTGTGTTTCCGATTTAAATCGAAAAATTACGAAAATCTCGTTCAGTGTTAAAAGCCTTAGGGATTTTGGCCATCACAAAATGGGTGTCGTATACCAGTACACCGCGAGGGTACGTATACGGCTGCGGTGCACTTGCTTTTTTTGACCGCGAGCCGAACATTATTTGACCTCGCACGTCTCGTTAGACTATATACATCTGTCGCGTCAAACGTCATCTTCGCGGGGGTGGTGTGCAAATGATCGAATGGTCGAGGGACGCCGCCCAGCCGTATATAATATGATTGGTATTATTGAGATGATCGATGGTCGTTGGTGCTGGCTCAATCACCCCGCTGCCGCGTCAAGGCGAACCAACCCCATCGACTCGAAGGGTTGATCGATAAAAGCTTCGGAGAGGTGGCCAACCGTGCGTTGGACTGCAAGATCATCACTTCATAAAGACTCTCGCGAAAACCCGATTTCGGTGAGAAACAAGAAAAAAAAAATGGAAAACGTATAAACTTGTAAACATAAACGAACGTGCACCGAGATTATAATTACAAGCATCAGACGAGACATAATCTACACGCAGTTGTTGAAGTCAATGTTTAAAACATTGGGTCAGATAAATATCATCATCGGGAGTTAGAAAGTGAAACTGAAAAAAATTGTTAGAAAAGTATTTTTCACGTATACATCACACACAAGGTATCGACTATCGTTCAATCAAACTATATGTTTCTACGTAAACTTTGTTGCAAAGTGGGCATTAAAATATTAAATGCTTGGATAAAAAAAGAAAAACAAAAATATTCATTTCAAATTAGTATGTGGAACAAAAAAAGATGATTGAAAAAAGTATCAAACAAAAACAAAAAAAAAAAAAAAATTGTGCCGAAGTATTCGATACTTATAATTCTACTAAAATACTTCACGCAACAGTGCTGCACTGCTGCATAAGCAAAAACACACGTTTTCTTAGCTGGTCATCATTTATACTTATAAATATAAAAAAATACAGCGTTTACCCACTAAATGCGCCGAATTTGTTTAGGTTATATTATGGCCGCTGATTATGTATGATTATATGGTGCCCTCGATAGGTGCAAAACGACGTTTCGGAGATCACAACTGTGACACCATTTGCTTATTCGTGGCCCCTGTCGTAGTATAAATATATTAAAATACTGTAATATGTACCTACGTGTATTTTGGTGAACTGGAAAATACAAGAACCCCTTTCGGATTAATAAATATTGTTTTTACAGCTTTGCCAGTAATGTTGCAGTTTACGCAAATAACTATATGCTTTGACCCGTACAAACAGCTGCAGGATGTCGTAATTGCGGATTGAGTTTTATCAGAATGCCGTGCAGCACATGCATTATATACAATACGCACTACACCGTCGATGATAGAGCCTGATAAATGATTTGTTGTGATAAAATTGATCAATCGGAACGAAAAGAAATCGATACTTATCGTCACAACAACGTGCTCAACGCGACACTATAATAATATAATAGTAGGTATAAGCTAGGTACCTACCCGACAATAATGCGATTATCCATCAACTGTTATTATTTAAACTAATTATTTTCAGCATTCACCGTCAGTTGACGACGGGTGCAATAATACGATTAAAATATGAGGAATTCAAATGCGAATTTCAATAAACGCAAAGATTAGATGGTAAAACGCGACCGACCATTATTCGTCGTTAATATTTATGAATCTCGGGGACGGAGTGCACACGCGCGCGCGCGTTTTTGATACAGTGCATTCATTTCAATTCATACGGATTCCATATGTAAATTGGCTTGTTGTAATATAGACGAAAATCCTACTATACTCTGCTACAACTGCAGTTACTACCTACTAAAAAATGTACAGTGGAGCGTGCACGATATCGAATTGCTCGGCTTGACGTCGTCGTCGATGCAGGATATCAGAGATCATCCGACGCTGCAGTTTTTTACTTTCACTTAAAACGCTGACACAAATATGCGTGTAAAATGAAAAATTGAAAAATAATTCTTACCCACTTTATGCGCAGTATACGTATATATATATATATAATATGACATGATATGTGTACCTAAACCTGTAGTTTAGCGTACAGTTTATTGTTATTTCCGTACACTTTAATCCGCCAAACGCGTTATGACAGTAATCCAGTGCTATATATCGCTTGCCAACGGAAACGTCAATCGGTCATACGCGTACTGCGGCGGTTACATGAATATATAATATTATACATATTATTATCATGGTAATCACACGGAGTTTACAATAATTTATAAATAATATATTATAACGTATGTGCACAGCAACATCATTATATTGATATCGATGTATTAAATTGTTTACGTTGTGTGCGGATTCGTTTCCTGGATTTATTCCATATTCCGCACGTTATGAGCGACAGGAAAGAGAAAAAAAGGCTACGTATGACGACCTAATGTTATGTATTATTATACAGTTATGGGTATGTATAATATCGTCAAGTATTGTTGCGGATTTTTTTTTTTTTTTTTGTTGTCTATCGCATCTACATATATTATGAGATTCAAATCTTGATGTAATACAACACTATGTATATATTGTAATAATAATATTATTATTATTGCACTTTTATGTATAGATCGAAATAGTTTTCTTTATTCGGTATAACAACGAAGTTTTCGGGTTTGAATCTGAACAACTCGCTATTAACTCGCGTTATCGCAGTCCAGTGGTTTAATACATAACATATGACATTGTAGTATATTATTATAATACTATATTCAGAAAATACAACCCTATACTGTATTACTATAATACCTATACGAATTTAGCCGTAAAAAAAATCAATCCACGACGATTTAAATTGATTCGTCTTTTAGACAAGTTTTGACCGTTCAGTTGTAATACTCTAAGAGCCTTATATACTATCCTGCAGCACTTTATCGAGACAGATAAAGCAGTTTAATAATTATTCGCTTTATTTTGTAAATAACGTGCATAATTTCGAGTGTATCGATGCAAATGCATAATATTAAACGATTACGCATTTTAGCATTTGCAATGCACATAAATATGCATACATCACTTCATAATGCCACGCAGTGTGTATAAATCGTACATTGTTATTATTTCATTCGTCGGATTTTTTTCGTGTCGACGATGGTCCGTAGTATACGAATAACTTAACGTGTTCAAAATATTAACGTTTAGGTGTAATATAGCCATATATGATACACCTACATAGTAGCTATAGTTGATAACATCACGTCAATAATTGTACGTATATATTATAATAATATTACATATGCGAATAAGGTGCTTTAGATTTATGTATACCTACTTATTTTTTTTTCACGTTGAATATTCTGTTTACATATAGTATACGTACATAGATTGATATAATGATGTGACGTGCTGTGATTGATATGCTCAATTTTCAGCATCGTCATTTTTTTTATTATTATTATTATTATCATCAAAAAAATGGGTTATGTGAGCATGTCCGTTGCTTACGTATTATACGTATAGTTTATTGTGCACAGTTTTTTTTCCCCTCACCATACTTTGGGATAATACGATATTATACGTATAAACTCTTTCGTTACCTATACAAATAGAACACCGTTCCGATAAGTTTCTAATTCCGAGTTTACATATTATTATATCACTCGGGAACGCTGTACTGTTTAAGATTTCCGAAAACAGTATTCTCCTATGTACGGAGTATTTTGTGCGACTGTAATAAAATACTTTGGCGGAATCGTATTCTACCCTGCTGTACTGTTCCGGCGGCTGTACACCGCAATGTATCCTTAACTGTACACAATAAATTTAAGTTTACGCATCCAAAACGAAATCGCACCATCATAATAATCTGATAAGAATTATTACATCGTATTACGTATTGTCGTATGAATTCGGAATTCCGAGTGAAACGAGCATTGTATTGATTCTACACAATGACGTTTCCCTTTTATTCGTTTTTCTTAGGAAAATATTTTTTCCACCGTTGACACTTTCAAGTTTCGGATACATAATACGCAATGTTGCAGTGTCTACGGCAAAAGTCACATGATAATAATTTATTATGATCTAACATAATATAAGGTCTCGAATATCGAACCCGGAAGATACACAACCGTCCTATAATATCGAGACACCAACACAAGATTTGAAGTATTCGTTTCAAACTCCTGCGCGCTCGTGCACACGTCCGTCAACTATAATAGTATAATACATTATACAACACCGACAGTATATCCTGACTGAGGAACAAAATGATGATCGCACTCGGTCTTCCATTCTCTGTGACGTAGAATTATTATTCCGTGGAAAATAATGCGGTATAGGTAATGTTTTTCTATACAAAATCGATATGAATAATACTATATTATTTCGAAAAAACTGTATTCAACTCTACGTTATACTCTTACAATGATTATTTAAACTAATACCAAAGTAATAATATCGTACTTAGCTGAATACGATTATTATTTTACCTACTAAACAGTTACATAGTTTCACGGATTTTTTAATTTTGTCGTACAATAAATTCACATTTAAATGGTATAAAAACTTGTAACTTAACCACTTGTATTATATACGGACTAAGGAATTACGAGTCAATGACCATTGACCAAATTAATTATAAATTATATCATAAGCTAGACAGAATTATTTTTTTTTTTTTATTATTTATTATGTTTATCCCCCTTGATTAATGTTTGCTCGAAAAACACTGAAACGTAGCATTAAAATCTGGGAATTATGGAACGTTTTAAATCCCCCTGAAACTCATATATTATATATTTAATCACATCAATGCAGATTAATTATAATAACAGAAGAGTTAGACGTCTTGGTGGATTTAAATAAATAAAACAAAAAATTCTTAGCAATAAAATATGATGGCATAAAAAAACATTTTATCTAAATATAATTTTGACTTCCGTAAACGGATAATATTTTAACACTTCGAAATGCTGTCATTACGTTAAAAAGTCCATCGCTGAAAAGTGTGAAGTAATTATTAATAATATATTTTTACGGAGATAATTCGAAGCTAATTAACTGCGGGTATTTATTTTATACCAGAATGACGGATATAAAACTGTTTTGATAAATTATCCATGAAGTAAATGAAAGAACAAGCGATTCGTAACACAATAATATATAAAAAAACCGCTTTGGTGGCAGTGTAATAAAAATGTTAAGAATTGTTAATTTTAGTTCAATCGTACGCAATACACAGCTACACAGGACCGCAAAAAATCAATTGACAGGTCTTTCAAAGCAATCCGTAAAAATTTCCATTCGACTTAAAGATTAATTTTTCTTGTGCACTACTATATATTATAGTTTATATATGTTTAACGTATCCAGGAATAAGGGCACTTTTTAAGAGCCTTATGGTTTTATTTTTTTTTTCTTAATAAAGTTCGCTTTGGAACGTATAAGTAAAATGTTGGGATTGAACATACTTACAAAATATTAACGAGACAATTTTTAGAGGATTGGAAAATATATTATATATATATTATGATCTCCGTACTCTCGCTCGACCGTACAATATATTTTCTTTGTAGTTAGACGAATACGGTGTGAAACGGTAATGAAGAATAAACAAAACTAAAGAACTTTAAAAGTTTAAACCAAATATTGATTACAAGTTTCAACTTTTGAAACTCTTTCAAACAGCAAAATAATTTCACCGTATACCAATATTTTATCATCATAATATACACCGATTCAACTGTGAAACGTTATTAAATTTTTAACCAGCAATTTTATTAACTGGCGTGCAAACGATGTCACTGCAAATAACCGTCGCCGTTGTCGTGAAAACAATCGAATTAGATTCGTTTTATCGGTTCACACTTTGCGCGGACCAATACAATTACGTCGGGAATTGAAAGTGTCGTCCTGATTGAGAGCGCTCTGCCCCCCGTTAAAATGCTGCGGGATTCGTTGTCGCAATAAAATTAAACAAGAGAAACCTAGCAAAACCACCTCGTTTGGTTTACAAACATTTCGGAAGCGCGTGTTTCGGTTATTGTCCTACAACAAGTTTTTATTGATTTGATTTACAACAATATATATATATAGGTAATAATATGTCTATGCAACATACACTTATAATATCCCTCGGGTATGCCGATTTAATATTTTGGTCGTTCGATATTTTAAGTTTGAACAATTAATTTAACAATAATTCAACTACTACTACATTGCCATACTAGCTTCTATATTATTGTACACTACTCGTATAGTTCTATCTAATCTCTTAACGCGTTGGGTTTTGTCCAAAACGAGTTTTTAACATTTCAGAACATTTGAGAACCTCGGAATTTTGACTTTCAGAAAACCGTACAGTATATTATGTTAAATTAAATTTACTACTTCATATACATCCGTTATTGAACGAGAACAAAACTCGACGTTTTCTCCGCGCGCCAAACAAGCTTTCGGGACGTATTCGAATAATATAACCGCATATATTATAATATTATTATACGTATTATATACTGTATACGCCTATTTATTTAACGTAACGATGTACGATTATTACGCTGTGACCTAAGCTCGATCGAAGGGTTTCGGTGGTGTAACAAGTCCCTGGGCACAGCGTACACGAATACTACAGCATTTGGACTATCCTGCATAAATAATTAAGGATTAACATATTATTATTATTATACGCATGGGTGTAAACGGACTGAAGGAAATGTTTTCAGCCGACCAACCGAATGTTTAATGCACAACAAACGGACGACGAAACGCATTATACACGGGGTGATTTTCTAAATATACTCACCTTCCTCTTACAATTAAGTCATCAACTTTTGATTTATGGACATTGGACAATGCATATAATGTCCAATATATAAAATATACATAGATTTTTGGTATATCTTTAACAAAAGTTGATATAACCTCAGCATATCCTTTAGTAGTTAAATCAAATGACCTTAAAATCAGGTAGGTACGCCTTGAAAAATATATTTTTCTTTTTTTTTTTTCCGTAAACTTGAATTTAAGAAAATGTATAATTCAGGCGTACAAAATAATGTATGAGTATTGTGCATGCGTGCAAAACTACCTGTAGTGTCGTTTGAGTCGATTGACGTTTAAGTAATTAAACTATTGTTAAAATCGTACAATAACTAACTATATCATAATATTACGTAGTAGAGCATGGTACACGCATTCCTGGCACCTAACCCGGTATGCATTAATGCGCCTAAATTATTATTTAGCTTTCGCATATACGCGAGATCGTAACAATTACTGAAGCAGTGATTAACAATATATTATATATACGCTTAACGTTCACACGTTTATATTACCGCAGTGCCCGGCGAACGAAATAATTTAATAACGCATTACATATTATTATTATCATTATTATTATACGAGCGAACGGTAAAAATTATGTGTGAAAAAAAAAAGAAAAAAAATTCTTCTATAAACCGCACACAATAGCGATAGTAGTTTACGGTAGTAATACAATAATGATTGTCGTTCGATGTTTGTTTTAGCGACTATACTACACGTAATCGCAACACGCTATAGTGTGTGTATATTACAGTGTTGTTGGTCGTGTGATAATTTAACGTAATAACCGGACAACGAATACGTGCAAGTACATAATTACACGACCGCGACTACAGCGGCGAACGATTTGTAATTACCAAATACGCGCGTACACAGGTACACGTGTACTCTGGAAAAAAAAAAAAAAAAACGGTCTCACGCGTGCCATGGGAACGGCAGCAGCAAGTACAACGTATTTATTTATGTGTACGCGATTTTTTTCACGGGTTTTCACTTTTTCTTTCAGCTGCAAGGGCCGGTCCCAGCATCAGCAGTTCCGCGAGGTCGAGAACTCTCGCGGATCCGGGTCCGTGTCGTCAACACGAACATTATGATTTTAAGTACTTATATATACGAGTATGTGGATGTTCGACGAGTTATGATGAAAACAGTTGTCACCGTGAACGTAGATTTTCATATAAATGTATTTGACTCTCAAAAACAGCTATTAATGTTTGTGAAAAAAAAAACCTGGAATCTTTTCACTATAACACTTCAAGTCGTAATAATGACGACTGTTGCAGATACCGATTAACGCGCACTTCATGGCATACCTTCTACTATATACATTTTGTATTCCGTAGTATTTTCCAAGATTTTTCTAGTTTTGTTTTTAAACTTCATAGGAATGATGCCAGAGCAGACTGGAGTTGACTATCGTTCAACTCATCAGTCGTCGGGCATCCGCATATTATTATGTATTATTTTTAATATTCGTAAACGTTGGCACAACATAATCGACAAAAATGGACCCGATACGCTACGACCTGCAGCAGCACCTGCAGCTGCCGAATATTTCGCAAAACAAAATATTTTCTACACGACGCGACGTGACGGTCGGTGTACCTAATACCTAATGGTAAAAATAATATTAGATAGAAAAAAAAAAATCCTCTAATCGCTGTTCCCGCTTTCTCTCCGCGCGCTGCAGCAACAGTCTCTATTCCGGTTGTCGCGGATGCGCTCGATCGATCTCGTGTCATCGGCGCGCATCACTGTTGCACATTAATTATACCATACGGGAAAATAGCAATTATAACATGGCCCCCACGCAACACCAGTGTACATGTTTATTATTATTATTATTATTATTATTGCAGCTTATCCCGACCATATCGATGAGTACGATATTTATGTTGGCGAGGTTTTTCAAAAATGTGGAAGTCGGAATAAAAATGAATTGCGGGGGTGGGAGTATTGAACTGATTGAAGTGTTCAAGCGTGTATAGCACTGCGACGGCAATAATAATAATAATAACAATATTATTATTTATTCATTTATTGTTTATTTATTATTATACGTTTGTTTCAGATCGGGTTTCCAACGATGGGCTCGAACGCCGTGTCCCTATCAGTAGCCATAATAATCGTCGCCATCACATCCATTGCCACGACCAATGGTGAGTATTAAACACCAGATATTATCATATATTATTATATTATAACGTTACTGGCATTACGTTTGCTGATTTTTCAATGTTTTCGATACACCTATCTGCACACATCACATTATTTTTTTTTGCTACATCAGCATAGCAGTATTTATCATTTAACCGATAATCAGCTTTATTGGACATAGAAAATTGATAGTTTTACTATATTGTTATAAAATCGAAAATGGAAAATATGGAATAATTGAAAGTGAAATTATTAAATAAAAATTATAAAAATCGAAGTACCGGTAAACAGTTTCATACCACTCTATCAGTGACGTATATACCAAAATAGCTATATTTGTACTGCATTATAAACAGTTATTCGTAATGTATATTATATCGAATATTATAATGTGGACACATTTTTATACACAGAAATGTATTTTGTTTGTTTTTACTTCAAAATTAAAAATTTCATAACAATTTAAACAGTAAAATATCCTTTTTCTTCAACCTTATATAGTAAAACTGTATCAATTTCAAAAGTGTGTTACTAAAAAAAAAAAAAACCTGTATAGAGTTAGAACGTAATAATACACATCGTGTTCTGCTGCCACTATACACGTATTATTTATTGTATGAAAATAAACTTATTCAAACTTATACTCATGTATAAATTAATTACAAGGCACTTTAGTTTCGCTGTAAAAGCGAACGTTGTTTGAAAGAACACCTTAATAATAATGTATTTTAAACGGTTGCATAAAGTTTTTTAATCAAATTCTGTTGTATAATATAACATGATGTACCCGGGTGCGTTTCAATATACTAGACGAAAAGAAAATTTATCTCGATGGTAAACAATATAACACTGAGTCATGTTATTTGTGAATACCGAAACGCATAGTGACGTAATAATTTGTTTGACATTATTTGATATTTTTTACTCGAAATATAAGAAATTGTCAAAATAAAAATTTCAGTGTTAAATGAAGAAAAAAAAAATTATAAAATGTTTTACATGATAGTTGTAAAGTTACCAAAAACTATATTTCATCGTTAAGTTTAAAAAGTTATCATAATATTACACATAAATAATGAGTAGAGTTCGTATTATGATATAGTAGTAACGTACAATATTTTGCATAATATTTTATTTTTAGATTTTATTTTTAACTATTTACCATCATAATATGTCTAAACGTTTGTGATGATTGATAACTACAAAATCATTCCCGAAATGCTAATAAATCGATCGCAGCGAGCGCGCGCGTAAACGAATGAAAAACGCGTCCCCTCGTGCGTAAAATATATAAACGTATTAATGAATTTGTTTAGGTATAGCGCTCAAATTATTGTAAATAAATAATAAAATTACCGAGCAGATGTAGATATGAATTTAAAAGTGACAGATTTGCGGTCACTGTTCATTAACATGTATAAAAAGAAAACTACAAAACTTTAGGATAATGTGATTTTAGTTTGTATCTTTTAAGTGTTCTACATTATACATATATAGTCAAATAGAAATTAATACTTACTAATTGAATTTAGATAAACCTATATTTAAAGCAACAATTTTTCAATTAGAAATTAAAAAAAAATTGTATTTTACTATCATAAAACGGAGTTATTCTTTTCAATTGAAGGGTAACGAAATTGTATTATAACATTCGCATGAGAACGAAAACATTTCAAATACTGAGGTATAATAGTGTGTCGATCCAATTTTATTTCCTTCAATAACATAGTGTCAGTCGATTGCCATGAGTACATACATTTTTTTCTTTTAAAGTATTGTCTTGAGTTTTATTAATTTATCGAATTGTTGCATAGCTATATTACATTTTGTGATTTGAAGGTTTAAAGTATAATTTTAATATTATTTCGCTAACTGCAAAAAATGTCGATTTCTTGTGGAACTATGCATATTCGTTATCCCTATTCTACATAAATCGTATATACTATATATGTACGTGAAACAAACTGGGTAAGTTCAAAGTGTGTAAAACTTTTTGAACATATATAAATCAAATGGCAATGTTTGGTTTGGCGTGTACAATGTTTAGCACGCATAGCATTTATTGAAAATGTAATAGTAAACTAGTAAGTATAAATATTTCACTCTAGAAAACATTATAAATACATCACTGATACATCCACCGCGTATATTTAACAGGCGCATATCATATTATTATTACGAATTATTTTACGTATTACACATAGTGAACATAATACATAATCATTATGCATTCGTCACGCATAATACTGCACTGATTTGAACACGATTAGGTCGATTTGTATAATTTATATATTGACGAATGACGATTATTTAGATTGATGAAGTTGTTTCAAACGGAAAAAAAAAATAATAATAATGTTTGTGCACGTGTGACTGTGTGAGTGTGTCTAGTACCGCGCGTAGCTTGATAATTTAGCGTACCTATTATTAAAATGTTTTTGGAGTACAAAACCGCCAAACGGTGGAAACCGATGAATCGTTGTTGGTTCAACAAAATAATCGCTCGCTAAGACCCTATAATATATTATATGCCGGTATTATTGCGATAACACGATGTATCGCGTTCTTCCACTTAAAGCTTTCGGGAAAGTTGGAGATCGTTGTTTTCTTACCCGCAGAAAACGGTAAATTACTTTCAGAGCATTTCCTCGGCACGATTGTTTTTCACCGGTCATTATTTCGTTGTACAGACATTTCTCATTTAGGTAATCCGAGAGGGTGTGGGAAGGTGAAGTGGCAATAATAACGAAAAAAAAAAAAATTAGAAATATGTAATACTAAAACTAAAAAAAGGTTCAATAGAAATTTAATCGGTTATTTTTTTCTATTTTCATCCAATTTTTACAGCGAAAAAAATCACGACAGGTGGCCGGGAAAATTATACGCGGCCGGTACCTGACGGAAATCGAACGAATGGCAGCCCGCGAGATTATAAACCGTTTTAACGACTTAAAACGCGGATTGTTATATTAATTATTATTTTCTGCATGTTAACACAACATTATTAATGTATATACATAATATATATATATATATATATATATACGTATAGTGTCGTAAAACTGTACGAAGTTTCGTTTTTAATCGAATAATAATGTATAATATCCCACTACAGTCTTATACCTGTTACCGCAGCGGCGGCGGCGGCGGTGGTGTTTCGGTGCGTAATATTGCTCGAGCGGTCCGAGCACTTTCGAAGAGTTTGACACGCATAAATTAGTGTAGATACACAGGCGCCACTCGCGCACTGCTCTGTTGTTGTAGTTCACGTCATAATTCGAGAGTATTTCGCAGCATGCCCTCGTGTACGCGCCATACGTATATATAACAGCGATTTTTGCTCGCAATATTATTTCAATAACCATGTATGCGGCGAGTACGCGGGCCCGAACGTATATTGCCGCACAGCACCTATTTATACTCGTATATTATTTATTATGATATGAATAATTTGCATTCGTTAATAATCCAACTACAATAGGTGTAATAATATCATAATATTGTAATATAATTTAGTTGGTGATATGGTAGTTATTGTTTGTTCTGATGTATTTATTGTAACAAATTACTGCTGCAGCGACGATAATGAATAATGCGTGATCATGATATAATTTACCCGTGTACCTGCATGTGACATTGTGACCGTATTAAAAATTATTTTGTTTACACGTGCCGAAATGGTTTTTATCGCGTTAGGATAATGAATCGCGCATTGGCTATGCCGACACGATTGGAGGCCCGCGAATTTGCCGCAAAATTACGTCCGTGTACACCAACACGTGCAGGGTCACACCCGACAGTGTTTTGAATATGTCGTTGCGAAACGCGAAAGTGTACGATATTATTATTACTATCATTATTATTATAATACCGGGCCGGTATTTCATAAAAATTCAATTTAATCCTTATTATTGTTGTTGCGCGCGTACCTATATAGATACCTATACCGATCCAGACGGCCTCCGGGGTTTGTTTGTACACGGACGTAATAATAGTATTATGTGTATCGCGTTTACATACCGCAATTATATTATAATACACATTTGACCGCCTCGCATAGTATCCGAAAATAGTACACTTTAGACCGGGTTTATGAATGAATTATTATTTATGTATACCGCATAGCGGTGTAATACGTGTATTCCAAACCGTTGTAGGTATCAAAGAAACGCGTGTAACAATGTAATTTCGTGAAAGCAAAATTAAAGTCAATAAGGGTTGTTGGTAGGGATAAAGTGCTCAAGTAGGTTTAGGTTCCTTCTCGCCAACTCTCCTTGCCTCCCTTATACTGGAATAGGTTTTGCCCTTTAAATTCATTTTTTTCCGTATTCAGATTTCTATGTGCAGTTGTTATTATATTATAATAGTTAGTTTTTAATAGATTTCGTTACTTTAATAGTTTTATTGATTATAACAGTTGGACGATGTTCACGTAAAAGGAAATAAGTTAATTTTAACGACTTTTATTTTTGTAAATTATTACAACTTCTAGTGATATACATACCAACTAACACAAAAAATCGAAGAAAAAATTGTAACTTCATTTTTTCCTAAAATCTATATGGAAAATACTCATCGTGCCACTAATATAAAAAATAACTTGCTTTTAATCGGTAATTAATGCTGTTAAACATATTTATATACAGATATAATATTAATAGTTTATCATGAGTAAGAGAATGTGAAAGAATGTGTAAAAATGTTGCAAAAAAGAACAAATGAATACTGTACGAAAATAGGAAGGGCCTAGTTCGAATATTCTAAGTTTTGAGGAAACCCATCTATAAAGAACCAATTGAAGAACAAAAATTGATAAATAGTTTTGGCTTTTGAATGTTGTAGTTTTTTCTTTTAGTTTTTACATAATAGTGTTTTGTATTAATTTTTTTTACCCGAACACCGTCCTGCGGTTGTTTCTAGTTCGATGTAATTTTCAAACGTAATGCCGCGATGCCAAATTATTAAACGATAGCAAAAAAAAAAATCAGTGTACTATTACGCGGTAGAATGCATTATACCCGAGGGAATAATAATGTTATAGATGTTTCATTTAGATATTATTGTTCTCCCTTTGCGTTATATATTTGTATTTAAATTAGTACTCGTTTTGCACTCGGTGTGTATGTGTGTGTTTATGTCGCAAGGAGTTGTCCAGGCTTTTTCGCGAACCATACTCGCCTACTTTTCGGTTGGTTTTGAAAATCGATCATACGCGTGTACCGCGGCAATCGAGGCGCGCGCGCATAATGTAGTGCGCATGGACCGCATGAGGTCGTTTCCGGCGAAGACGTTCCGGTTTTAATGCGCGGTAACGAACGTACATAGGTACAATATATGCATGATGATAATATTGAAACGAGATTTTGGCCGTTTTCGTTGGAAATATGCTGAAAATCAACTGTGCACGAACGTTTTTAATTGCGTAGCGCGTCTAGACACATACCCGACGCCGCCGACGTCACCGCCTCCGCCTCCGACCCAGATAGATTATGATAATGCAGGTAACGCGCACGGTATAATTTCTAGGTTACCGCGCTGCACGGGAGACGGTCATCAATCCGTAACCAGGCGACCGGGTGGATGGATATTCAGCGTTGCGGATATGTTTATAACACGTATATAATATACAACACGTGTGTAACTGTGTGTATTATTGTAGTGTAATCGATTGGACCACATCTAATGGCAAATATAGACGGGAAATCGGTCAGACCGTATACGTTATAAATTGCAATGGATCAATATGCGCGCGTGTGCGTCTACGGCGGAAAAGAAAATTCGAAACAAAGACATTTTTATCGAGTTAGTAAGTCCATTATGCTGTGTTGATTTTCCTCTGCTGACAATGGACCGGTGACGTTTATTCGATCACGTTTCTCTATCTCTTGCTCACACTGTATTTACACATATAGGTACCAGGTATCCATGTTCACATCGAAAGTAGATTAAAAAATATAATAATAAATCACCGGATCTAATACAAATATAATATGATATACGCCATCATTTTAGTGTCTCGACTCGTTATGATTGCACACATTGACCGTAATCGAAACGTCGTCGAAAATAAAATATGGTTTCGATTAGTGAAGGTTATAATATTATCATGTACAGTGGCGTGTGAAAAAAACGCACACAAAATATTCAAATTTTTAAATATCTGATTGAAAATTTTCAATTGAGAATACACTATAATATAGGTATTTAGTATACACTTAAATTATTTTAATTGTTTACACATTTTTTCTGCAGTCAACCAAAATTTTTTTGAATATTAACTACTTGGTATACTTAGATTGCATTTGGATTATTCTGAACGTTTTTTTCGCGCAGCTACGATTAATAAGTCTTTTTCCGCATTCAATATTGACTACTTGACTACATGAGTAAAAATACAATTCTAGGGAAACCAAGTATACCTAATTTTCATAATGTAGTAGATCCTAAAACAGTTTTTTGAAAACTACTTAAAAATGTTGTGTTTATGATTAAACGTGAGAATAGTTTATATAATCATTAGAAAATGTGGAAAATCGATATACGAGTATACAACCTCTACATAAACGTTACGGCTCGCTGTATCGTCTGATCAATATTTTGGAGATGGTAAAAAAAAGTAGTGGTTATGAGTCAGAGTGGAAAAAATAAATGGAACAATCAAAATCTGATCATCAAAAAACAGTTCCTACATGTAAAACTGTTTGTTTCATGCAACGCATACGATGGAAAAAAAAGGGTTCAAATCGAATTTTTATTTTATTCCTGCGTGTGTATTTTTATACGGCCTCTTTATTCTTGCAGCTGTGAAAAAATTCCGATTCAGATTCAAAGAAGTTCATTGGAATAAGCTCACTTTGATACTATTATATTATGCTTATTATATTATAGGCATTAGGAACAAAACGGTAAAAATAATACGAAAACATTCGTCTTCGTCGTGCGCGTTGTTTTCGCGACGATGAAAGTTATAAATGTGTGTGTGTGTTTTATACATTTTTAAGTATGAAAATGTACTATTAAATCGTTTTCGTTTCACGATCAAACATCGCGTGCGATCACGTACAACATAATATAATATATAATAATAATCAGACACAACAGATATATTGTCCGAAAAATCGTGCGCCAGTATCTACTATCGTTTTTACCGCAAATTTCATCTCGCACGTTCGCGCATTGTCCACATGATGTACATAACACGTATATTTAGATACACACATAATGACAATAATATTATGTGTACCTACACGAAGACGTTTTATTTCGACGAATACCGTTCGATTGTTTCGTACCCGCGAAACGGCTACTGCATTCAATTATTATTATTATTCTCTAAAACCTATTTCATGTGGTGCTGCAGTCGTTATCGTTTTGTGCACGTCTCATTCGTGTGTTTCGTTAGCGAAAAGAGAAAAATAATGGAAAAAAAAAAAAAAACAGATAGGTCATCTTCTCCTTTTACGGTGGAATATAATA
Source organism: Chaitophorus viminalis (assembly GCA_025469195.1). Lineage (NCBI taxonomy): Eukaryota > Metazoa > Arthropoda > Insecta > Hemiptera > Aphididae > Chaitophorus > Chaitophorus viminalis. Next base: position 71,788 of record JAIPRK010000476.1, read on the forward strand.
TCAACGGAGGCATCTACCCTCCTCGCACAATAATAATACAATAGGTACTTGTCGTACATTTCGTACACGATGTGCGAACAAACAACAATATATTCGCGCTCACGCCCATCGGAATCGATATAATTAATATATTATTGAAAATTTCAATCCAAAACGTAGTCCGTTTCTGTACAAAAAAACACAGCGGTATACATATTATAATATATATATATATATATATACGTTATGCAATGTGACACGCATAGGTATAATAATTACTACTTCTAATTGGTATAACATTTATTTTATTATGTTTTATTTAATTCTATTTTGTAAATTCATTCAAAAAAACACCCGGACGGTATGTGACACGCGGTAAATTAGAAAGTAATAAAGTACACGATATTAAAACATTCTTAATACAACGCGGATGGAAATTTGAACGAAACTAATGACATTTTTCTTTTGACGAGGTATCGCATCATTGCCGTACATTCTGCAAAAGTGCATGTTCGTGAATGTCAATTTTGTGTTGCTGTTCTAGTAATTATAGTAGTATATACATACCTATTAGTTTTAAATCGAGAACGTTAAAAACTTGATTTTTCCTATTTTTCTTAGAACCCTATATTATATTATATTATATTACTTTCCGCCGAACAACGTACGTGTAACGATTTTCGAGGAAATTCCACGTACGGTCACTCTTTGCATAATACATGTATATAATGTAAACGCGTGCATCGGTGTGTAAGTACGTGGTTTGAAATACTTAAACGCAATTTATTGTGGAGTGGTTTTGTCTGAAAATATTTTTCTCACGTTCTACGTTCTTAATTTAATCGAGTGTCTTAAAGTAGTATATATACGCGAGTGTTATGTAGTGAAAAAAAAAAAATAAAACCACCATCGTACTGTTATTGGAATTTCATAATTTTGGATCAATAATTTAACGCCTTACGTATTTAGTGTATATATAGGTAATATATTGTTATTTAATAAAGGGTATCGATAATATTATTACTTAAAATCGGGTATCTATACGAATTACGAAGTTTTAATAATAATATAATAATAAAAACGAAAATATACTATATTGTCCTGTTCATTGAGTCAAACAGTTTACCATTAGTATTTTTCGATTTATTTGTATGTACTATAACTATAATAAATGCACGGGTATTATCGAAATAGTTACTCGGCTTACCGTAATTGGCACTCGGATATTGGATCTCTATAATATAATGCTTCTATATAAACCTAAGATTAGCACAACTAAGAGCTTTTTATGCATGGCAGTTGTTTGAATAAAAACTTATGCATCAATATTAACGTTTTAAGTCCTCTGTTTAATCTTAGCAGAAAGTATTAAGTATAATTTTTTGTATATAGGTTAAAATACGAAAAAGAAAAAAAGAATGGTAGGACATTATTATTACTTTTCTAATGTATATATTGTGTGGGTAGTTATATGAGAAATAAATTATACAAAAAAAAAAGATTTTTAAATTCATTTTTTTATTATTTTCTTACAAACATTTTATCATGCTTAATATCAAATATAAACAGAACGCAAAATAAGTTATGTTGAAAACAATTTATAAAAAATTATATTTATATCATAGCTTATACAAACTGATGGTCGAAAAAACTTTTTTCGCGAGTTTTTGTCTTGTTTTTAAATTGTTTATTGTATTTAGATTTAATGTTATGATTTATATTCATTAAACTTACCATTTGTATTTATGTATGCCAAATAAAATAATTTCGATATTATATGAACTCCTGAAAAAACTGTCACATTTATATATTTTATGAAATGCATTTGTATTTGTAAAAATTAACACGTTTAATCTCATAATCTGCACCGATTTCTCTTCTTTATTATAGTAAGTATACTTAAAACGTTATAATTGGGCTATGATTTGAGTTACATTTTTTTTTTTAAGAAAACTTGGTATCGATTTACATCCCAAGATGGTCATTTCCAAAGACGGCGAATCGAACTTGGTCATGTACAGTTCTCACATTATAGTATATCGATTGTGCTGATAATTAATCGTATTACAGATGCACGCTTAATGGTTTGGAAACAAAACCCCAAGTCTCGATGAACAATGTCCATGTAACATGATATAATATAATATTAGGACATAATGTTATTAATAATGATATACGGTCATAATATTATACTCGGGGGGGGGGGGGAGTGGAGCGTGGAGAGACGTTATAGTAGTTGTAATATATCATAGGAGTTGTATAATACGTATTTCAATCAGCGACGAACTTATTTGTTCACGAGGTAGTTTCGCGAATATCATAATATATAGGTACGTATTATTATTGTTACTGTACGCGTTTGATCCTGCATTATTAGTCGGAAGGAATCCGATGGAGACGGAACGTATTCTATAATATCACTCTACACCGCTGTCCGTTACCATATTACAACGGACTGTGTAGTATAATGCGATGATATAATAATAATAATAGTAGTAGGTAATAACAATATTTTAGAACGTCATCGTCTTGTCTGCAGTCGTCACGCATGCCCGGCCACGTGTATGTATAGCAGTGTACACCCAAACAGTACTTATAATATATAAATACTTATATATTGTATACATATATTTTACGGAATCATGTGAATATTAACTGCTATGGATAGTTCCCGCGGTTCCCAGTTGCGCGCGGATATGGTAAACAAACTTTTGTTGTTCGTAAAACCGTTCAGCACACGTGTGAAATATGGACGGGCGACGGCCGTAGTGTGCGCATAACGCACGCAACAGTATATTATTATCACGCGTGAAGTTCAATCGCAAAATTTAAAAGGCCAAGACATAAATCAGTCGAAATCCCCGCGAGTAAAACATAGTATGATCACACGTTCATCGTTCGTCCATCTGCAAAGTTCGATCTCGTCATGAGGTTATCGAAAACTCGGAAAGCAATAAAAAAATCTTCGAAAAAGACATTTTCTGAAACCGTTTGGACATTTAACGGGATATTATATATTATATATTTGATGAATATATAGGTATACTTTAGAAGTCTTTATTAGATTGTGCACGGTAAAAGCTATCTTGATGGAATTTGTGAGCACGATGGTTCAAACACGTCTAATTTGTTTGTATAATATTCTCTGAATCGCAATAATATCCAACCGGTTATCCCTTATGAGGTATATAATTAAACTATATTAAAAGTATACTCCATATTGGATCTTCGGTGTCCATATAGTTCCGAAAAATTGATATTTAAAACTATATAATCATGGATTTAGCTGGAGATAATTTGTGACCGTGATGAAACGTATAATGTAAGACGCACTTGTGTCATGGAAATAGATAGTTGGTTAAAATATAAAAACAAACGAAATATACAATAATAATAATCCTTGATCCACACGCACGTTTTAAATGCACAGCTCCGGACAAAAGACAGGTAAACCATTGTTTTTTTTCTTTTCTGTATACTTACACATACGAAATCGAATTATTCCGGACTACTAGTTGGTGTATATTTGTATTTACACGGGGGTCGCAGTTCGCCGCAAGTATCGATTTTGTAAAATACGCGAGTGGATGTGGGTTTGTGCACAAGCCGTTATCTGAGTTCGAAATATTTGAAGGGTTTGTGCGAGCGATAAAGTCTAGAATCAAACTTCATAGTGCAGTAACGCTATTCGATTACGGTAGCAAAAGTTTTATTATAATTCCGGTGTAAAGCGTCTCGTTTACGGCGTAAAAACGGTATATACTTTACGATTTCTCTGGTAAACCTTGATATTGCGACCCTTGAAACACCTACCAAGCGTCTTTTACGCCCTGCGACCGCTCATATTCATTATTAAAGTTTTTCGGAGAAGTTTGTGAGAAGCGTTTTTCGATGGACCATATATATACTTATAGGTACACGTGTTTTGGGTCAGGTCGGTGGTACGACTAAGTAAAGCACAAAGGCAGACCCCAGTATGATACGTTACAGAATATTATCAGTCTTTTAAGTTTAAAATTCAAAATAATGTCATACTTAGATTTTTGAGAAAAAAAGTTTGATCTAAATTCCTCCGAACGTTTGAATTACTTTTCCTTTGTATAATATTAGAAAATAATGTTTTGGAATTTATGAACCCAAAATCACAATGGAATCCCACAGCTTCGTATAAATAATATTAAAAGACATTATGTCCTCTTGTAATATATACCGTGTGTAGTACAAATTAACTATGTTATGTAAATATGTTGCGGATTACACAAACAAAACAATAACGAAAACAAAATTGAAGAACTGAAAAATTGAAGCTATTTACCGATATATGGACGATAATTTCCAACAGTGAATCGTATTTTCACGTGTTATTTACACAGGGTGTCACTTGAGGGTTTTCTAAGTGTAATAGTGCAATGAAAAACAATTTAGATCAACTCATGTGGCTAAAGACCGTAAATATTTTGTCAAAATTCTAAAATAAATACACACTTCTTTTTTATCAAAATAACGGGATGATTAATAAATCCAGTCCAGTGTGATTTATTTTTAGAGTGCGAGGACATTTGTAACGAGAATGTAATATTATCTAAACGTGAATTTAAAGAAAGTCATTTTTTTGAAATCTACACTCGTCCCCCCCCCTCTAGTGTTTTAGTATGATTATACATGATATATAACAATATAAACTTGAAAATATTTAAATTATTTTTATAATTGATTTATTAATTATATATATAAATATAAAAAAAGTATAAATACTTTGTATAAAACTTTAAAAATAATATTCACTTTTGAAAAATAGCTTATTTAATTACATACATACATTTCTCTTATTGGCAGTAGCATTTTGTAGTACTCGTACCTATTCTCGTCTGAAACAAAACATGAAACTGGCTTTTGAGTTTTTTGTATATAGAACACGCTACCCTCTAAAATTCTTTGCCATCAAACACTTCTGAACGAAAGATATAAATCCAAATAGGATCAATCGTCAATTTCGAATAGTCTTCCGTCTTCAAAACTGCAAGACATATAAAATACAGGTCACCTCAAACGCAAGACAATGAAAGATTTTCGCAAAGCTAATGTTTAGTAAATTTTTAAACATCAATCCATCCGTGACACAAACAATTTATTGTTAATATCGACTTCCGTCGCAAAATAATATTAATATTATGTATAAAACTGATCGGTAGTAGCGTTGGTAAATATTTCTTTATCATATAGCATGCGATGTCGCATAATTTATTATTTTTATTGCGATTAGTAAATACCCGTGGAACATAAGAGTTTATTATACGTAGCAAAGTTTCCACCGAATAAGTCTCAAGCTCGGATGCACATATGTGGGTGATATGTGAATGTACCGTGTACGATACACACACACACACACACACACGCACATGCATAATATTGTCGAAAATTTATTTTTGTTTGTATTAGATGTGCACACACGAGTGAATATAATATTCTTCGGCGAGACCTAAATTACACATATTACATATTACACATATTAAATTGTATGTTCACAAATAAGTGCTGCGATGCTATCCGGGTGAAAGCTGACGCGCTCCGCCCCCAACGCAGAACGATGGGATTTAACATTTAAATGTAATAATTTATATTACTATCCGTCTTGCATGTGTGTGTGTGTGTGTGTACGGGTGAGCGCTAGCTATAGAATTTTTTTTTCGACGTCTCTACACGATGAAAGTGTACGGAGAGTTCGTATATTGATCATGCGTACGCGCTTAGATTGCGCAACACATCGGTGGTGGCGTAGTGTACAACGTCGTGTAGGTACGTATAAAAGTAACAATAAGGTGTCGTTGAAAATCAATCCGGTGAGAAGAAAAACGGATCAGAGGGCTGCAGATGGAAGATTCGAGATTTGGAACTGCAAAATATCGGTATATACATCGTTGGTAACGTGTGACAAAACGCGGACCATGTCGTCATCTGCAGCATCTTGGCCCGGTCCCGTTTCCAGCGCACATATAGTAATATAGTATATTGTCGATTATATTTATACGTATATGGATATGAGCTAAAAACCAATATAGTATCTTTACAACATCAGTTCCTTCCTCTCTCTTTATGTGTGCACACGTGTAACCACGATTACTGCCGGGCGAATTATTGTTATTACGAGGCGCGAACGAGGCGGAAATTCGGTTGTGTAATAATATAACGAGACTGAGATCGATAGATAGAGAGACGGAGAGACAGGGAAAGAAAAAGATAGAGAGAAAAGTAATATGATAAAATCGCGCACGAGGAAATCGAAATGGAAAAAAACTGACGGGAGATGCGCGTGGTCGCTCGCCCGTCGACCGTATACATCTCATATAACGACTACGATAACATTATAATAATAATATACTAAAAACCTGTGCTCGTATACTTAAAAATATTTTTAAATTATAATGATATTTTCATATCCGCGGACGTGATCATACGATTATTATTAACGAAACCCGTGAGGAAACAACGGCGGAAAATATTTCACTTCCGCCGACGAAGGCGGTACCTATCTAAGATGACAACGGGCGTTGTATGATTTTGAATAATTTCACGCACGTTTAGTCCCGTCGTCGTCATCGGTGGCGTAAAAACATTATTTGCAGTCGTATTCAGTACTGTGCCAGTGACGCGACGAGCTGATATAGGGTTTTCACTGTTGATTTCGATTTTTCCATATAAATCGAGTCGATTATATTATATCAACGTCGTTGTTGGAGAAAAAACTCAAATCGGAAAAACACCAATACAATTTGTACCGAGAGGGATATAATATATACCTATAGATAAGGTATTAGCAGCAACGTTTATAATTTGATCGAGCGTATTTACACATCTTATTTATAGTCTATTTTTCTCCCAATTTAGAAGTGTACCTATACCACACGGTCACGAATGTATTGTTTAATAACTAGGTAGTAAACTCGGTATAATACATTATAAAAAGTGAATGATGTCAACGTCTATAATTTTATGCAGATGGTGAAGAATCGCTATTAGAAAATAATGTTTAAGTCAAGCACCAAAAACTTAAGACCGCAACTCCCTCAAAATAAAAATATTCTCATCCAATCTATGAGATAGGCTCTCTCCAATACTTCTTATTCCAATCTAATCCTATTCATTTGTTACTGGTGTTATAAATCCAATAATTTATATGGTATTATTATAATTATATATTATAATATAATTAAAACTCTATCCAAATTCATATCCTATTTAAGTTCCAATAATAATTATTTTTTTACTACCATATTTAATAAACAAACTGTAGTATCATACACATTAGTAATCATTAGTAATTATACTTCTAAAATCAAATTGCATGTACCTTATCCTTTCTTATTACTTACTATTCTAATATCATAATATTCATAAAGCACTTTATACTATTTTAATTTTAATTGTATTATATAATCAACCAATTAGAATGTATTATTTTTATTACTCACATTTTAATTTTATTTACTTAATATTAATTATACTTGTAATTAAGTTGAGCTAATTGCATGACGCGAAAATTCTTACTAACAAAAGCATAGAAAAACAAAAATGATTAATCGCCTATGCTAAAATATCGATATTTTGCTGCAACGTCTATGTATTTCTCATTGTCTTGCGCTGCCCCTGATATATAAATAATTATAAGAAGTGGATCATCTATTGTTCTAGTATATTATAATCCCTTCGACTAAAGTAAAGTTAGGTAGTTCTATAATAGATTATAATTATTCTGGCTAATGTTCCGTGGTCTAGAGGTGTAGTACAATATATTAGCATAAAAATAATTCCCTTTTTTTTTTTTTAGTATAAAACTAAAATAAATAATTTTTATAACATTCGTGTACCTATCAGTTGAAAGCGAACCACTCGAGAAATAACTACTGATCGTATAATATTAATATAATATCATCATCGTTGTCGATTTTTTTTTCTTACTTGCGAATAATCACAAATGTTGTATCATTTTAGGGAACGTGTGTACAGAAAAATATCATAAAATAGGTACATTGATTTATTTGGTACCAAAACCATTTGGAAAAATTGTATGCATCGGTATCGTTTGCCGACATTATATTATGTAGTATAGGTACAACCATAATAATAATTTATACAGCAAAAATACAACATATTATAATATAATATATTCGTATCAACGATGTAGTATCGTAATATATTGTACGTGCATGGTCCTGGGGTCTCATACAATGGAAATGATTGATTTCGTGGGCAAAATGACTATACACGACATTCTTCTGCAAACATACATATATACAGACGTAAGTAAATTTATTATGCGCTTACAATGCGAGTGTGTGTGTGTGGCGCCAGGAAATTTCACGCGTAACCGTGTGAGTTACGCGGTGATATTATTGATTTACCAACGAAATGTCACCGCCACTGATGCCGCCGCCCCACTCGCCAAAGGATTATTTATAATATCGTGTATATACAAAGCGTATGTACACATTACATGCAATGTGTTTTTCTTTTTTCTGTAGGCAAATTGAGCGCGTGTGTCGTACAAGTGACCAATATGTCGTCTGTGTGATACGCATCGGACCTTACTCACACATCTTATATTATTTTATTATTATTATTTTTTTTTTATCATTAGTATGGCAATAATATATTACTTTGCACTGTGAATACGTGTATAATATCACATCACATCATGCACCGTTCCGATTCTCATTATAATTATATATGGTAATCACTGAACAGATATTATTTGAACAATAAGACAAAAATAATGTACATTATACATTTCATAATATTACGTTTTCATTAATGTGCGCTTGTGAATTGACTAAACATTATTTATTTTAAAACAACGTCATATTAAAGATGTATGTATAAGATATACTACACTTACTACACGTCTACACTGATCGCGATTAATATATATTAAAATACAGTAGTCGAAGTTGGGGAGTGGTACAAAGGAATAGCATTGCTCCGCTATTTTCCAGAATAAAACATCCCCATATAATTAATTTCAAAGATCGTCGATTTATATAGATATTGTATTCTTTAAAATATTTGATGTTTACGATGACATTGTAAACTGTTACGATAGAGTACGAATAAGCAGCTAAGATTAGGTTTTAAGTATAGGTAAATTCTGGAATATACAAAATTATACGAGTTAACTTAATTCTCACCTCTCCGTCGTGTCTTTATAAGCCATTATAAATTACGAGAATTGAGATATATTAAAGTGTAGGTATCTCTCAACTTAATTTGAGCTACGTATTTGTTCCTATATAATGTATACATTTTTATTATCTTAAAGTTATATGTTTGATTTTAATAATTAACTTTTAAATTTTTATGGATAATTTAATAGCAAATAAGTAACTCAAATGATTTGACCACTAGAAATTTTTTTTAAATAAAATAATTGTAGTATTTAAAAAGTAAATACGTATGATACGATACAGCATTATGTATCATGTATAACATTTAGCATACTCGTTAACTTCTTATACTACTAGGTATGTACCTGGTACGTTATAAGTTTTAATTTTGTATTTTCATGAACGAAACACACACACAATATTGACCGTTCGTTTAGACTTTAGAAACACGGTGGTGCATCACATTGTAGATATTTATATATGACGTTATAATTATAATTACATTGGATTTTAGGTCGGCCGGAAACTTAATTTACGCGTGAGTGTGGGTGTTGAGTAGGGACAAATCCTTTTTGACTTGAGTAGACGTACGCAGTTAAAACTTGAACACTGTCTCTGAGGTTCTGAATGGTGGCGCAATAATATATTGTATTCTCTGAACGAGTATATGTTAGGATTTATGAACAAATTGACTGGAAAACCGTGAGAACTGATTGTCAATGCAATTTGATTAATCGAAAAGTCAATTGAAATCGTAAGAGGATTTTCATGGTATAATTTTGAATTCGATACCTGCAATCTCTTGGCCAAGAAGACACAATATTGAACGTCAGTATAACAATAGACGTGATCGTGAAAAAAGTGATTAAATTAACACACGGTTCCCGTCTATTCGTAATCATTTAATGCACGGTTTTTAGTGCACCATTCATCTATGTATTATTATTATTATAATATTTTTACTTCATGAGGTGAATGAAATGAAATAAATACTTAATATTTGTATACCTGGATGCCTTCCCAAAAATGAAAGTAAACGACTCGTCGAGTATTAAATTATTTTATTTCAGGTTATTACAATAGTAATGAATTAATGAATATGGCATGCATGCTGGGTGCGCGAAAACGCTAAAGCGCAATAATATACGCGTTCGCAAGGGTTGATTTTGTGATTCAGCTCGTGTTTTTATTGTACGTGTGACACATAGCTCGAGCAATTGTAGTGCCTGTATTGGTGACCCATGGAGTAAGAATACAGTTTGTGAAAACATAAATTTTTCATCATTTTACCTGGTATACAATTTCATAGCTTTGTCGCAGCACCCTTTGTCGCCGGAACCGCGTGTAGTAATGATGCATTGTTATAAAAACAACAGACGGCTTCGGTTAACGAGTAACGAACTCGGGTTCTCAAAGTTCTTGGAAAAAATACATTTTCATGCGCCACGTACCGACCTAATATATCAGATGTCGTTTTAATATCTGGTCTTTTGCTCTCTGCAAGTAGCGGCCACGAAAGGCCAACGAAAAAAAAAATGTTTGTAAAATATTATAAATCGTGTGGGTGGTTCGAGATTTATAGTTTTAAAATCCAATACTACCGTACAATAAGTACAATAATACCGAATAGAATTTCATATGCTTATAGATTCTAGTATCATTACTAACGTAATGTTCAAGAAAAATATGTGTAATAAATAATAATCGTATTACTCAATCCACTCAGTACTTATGGTGATCAAAAAGAGTAAATGAATTTTGTACTTGTTTTTAACTTGAAAAAAAAATATCAATTACGACATTTTTCCAGCAGCATAGGGATTAATATTAAATTAAACTACGGTAACGTCAACAGCAATACGATGTGCGATAATCAATAAAAGAACGCAACTCGATTAGCACCAAGTACAAGACGATTGAATATTAGATCGTATGACGATTGCACTCAGTTAGGTATGTCGAGATAAATTTCCACCGCTTGCGAAACGTAATTATTCGGAAAACAAATTTCATCATTTTTCTCTAGGCAAATAAGTATCCGTGTACATTGTACACCTGCCCAAGTAATACGCAATGTCTAATATTGCGTCTGCTCGGGATAACGAGAAGTAATTTCGGTGCGCGCGTATTGTATAATGATACATCCGATTAAAAATTATTGAAATTGAAATCAACTTAACATCGTGTTCGACAGTTTTCCAAGGCATAAGTTAAAATCTAATTATTATTATAACGTAGACAACAGGACTGTTCTGGTAACTATAATTATCTAACGCAACCCGATTCACACTGCAAATGAGAATATTATTGAATACGTACTATATTAGTTCGTACGACGATCGCAGTCCGCTTGCCATATTATTATACCTACTGTGTTTGATATATTATTTCCACCGCTTGCGAGACGTAATTATTCGGAAAATAAATTTCATCAAAAAGTATTTTCTCCCGGTACAAACGCCTTTACGTACACCTGCTGCTGCTATCCGCCATATTACAATACCCAGTGACCATTGTCTAAAACCATTGCTGCAGTGTCTGATTAGACATGTTGATATGGTAATCAGTGGGGTTCTAGGGTTTGATTCCGGGGGGGGGCATGAACATCATCCCCATTTTTTTTTATCAATATTATATAATTTATTTATTCAAATTCTTCAAAATCAATGCCATATATTACCGTCGTACGTTATATAAATATGCAATTTATTAAGAGCAACAAAGACCTGTTTAGTGTAATCTTTGAAATTCACTATTGGACAATCCTAAGTCTGGTGAAGTGTGAAGAAAAATAAGTTAACTTTTTAGTTGTTTTATCCTCATATCTATAGTATACTAACACAGTAATGCAATATAATATTATAAACCCTGACAATAAAAGCGTATAATATTATATTAAATTGACCTGTATTTTTTTTTTTTTTGAATTTCGGTGAGGGAGGGAGAGAGCTGCGACAGATAGTAATATTGTGTGAACCTTTTAGAAGTGATATACATTTAAATTACATATTAAACATATAATCGTTTTGAAACTGATAAATAAAAATAATATAGCATTGCAACTGCAGTAGTTCTTCTGGCTTGGTACATAATAAAATTATCATTGCGTATTATAGACACTAACTAACAATATAATATGGTCAAGTAGAATGCGCACAATAATGCGCGGTAGAATATAATATTATTATTGGGCTGTGCACATTACTTACAACAAGTACATTATTTTAATTCGAAATAATTAAATTGTTATAATATATTCATGCACAATATAACAATAATATATTATTATGGTCATCACGCGTTGGAATCGTTTAAAACCCGTTGCCCACGCGCGTCTATTATGTCGCGGAGACTGTATATTATGTACGTGGAGCGAGCTCCGTAGATTATATTCTATATTGTATATTGCGTATTGTGTTTTTTTATTTCTGTTTCATTTCGACCGGACACAGTCGTCGGTTGGCTGTTGCAGTATTGATTATTACGCTGTACAGTCTGCGGTGCTGAACGCATTACATTATTCTGTACGCGCGTCTACCATACATTATATATTATTAGTATTATTATTGTATTATCAACGCGTCTTTGTCACGAACCATATTAGTGTTTGCTCGACGAGGAAGCGTATAGTAGTGTCTGTGTCAATGTCAATGCAGAAGGAGAAAAAAAAATAATAATAATAAAAACTGATCTATTTTCTTCGATCGGATCACGTAATGTAGTTGCTTCTCACTTCACGTTACACCGCGAGTTTTAATTATTCCCACTCGCACCGCCAAAACCACATTCTCGTTCGCGTCATATCACCTTTGTAACTGAGCACTGAGGTATCCACGGCGGTGGCGCACAATCACTATTCGTTATATAGCTCCGTTCCTTCGACGAACCGTACCCACGGAGCAACGAACAAACGTAACATAATATAATATATTATTTATTATGTATTACCTTACAAGACATTTTTTTTCGTTTCGCTCCCCCCCCCTCCATTCCTAACCAATGACCGTTGAAGGTTTCTTATTTTTACAGAATTTTTCACAAAAAAAGGATTATCCTCCTCCTTATTTTATCACTACGCGTGCACGAGCTTATTTCCTCAACGTCGTCGGATGACTTCACACGTCATATCAACGGATTTCAATAATAATAATATTATCGCTTCCCGCGTTATTATTATTCCTCCGGAACAGTATTGATTGATTTTCGCATTTTCATCAGACGAGCGATGAACGGAGACCGCAATAATATTATAATCACACGTATATACATAATATATACCTTCACCACACTCTCAACACTTTCTGTCACGTAACGCTCGCGCTCGAATCACATGTGTCGTTGCAGTAAGCCATAAAGATCTACGGTTTACGGTTAAAAAAAATTAAAAAACATTATTTTATCTTATGCGCTTTCGGATAAAACATTATTGTCTAAGCACCGATAAGCAAATTAATAAATGCCAAGGTGCATCATAATATATTATGACTCCAATTAGCAAAGTAGTGTAAGAATTTCCTTTGAATTCATTCGAGCAGGAGCAATATAGTTACTTGTAGTTTAATGATCCTGTATTAATGAACCAAATTCAAGAGTTGATTCAACAATCATGACTTTAAATAGAGCCGTTAACTCAAGTTTACCGAAATCTGTATTATAAATACTAACACTTGCATATTATTTAAATGTTAGCGTTTGCATAAATATTAATCCATTTTGTTTACTGTATTTACTTTTATATAATATACCGATTAAACGTTTTACGGTGTATACGTACTCTAACCAAATTAACTATTATGTCACCAGGTTGCCAATTTTATCCCATCGACAATCACTTCAGGTTTGTTAGACTATCGGAAACCACACCAGTCGGTTCTGAGGTGATGCAGATCGAGGTGCATCCAAGGAGAAACCTCAGCTTGCAACCAATCGATAATGTAAGTATTACAAACAACAATTCAGAAACACAAACAGCGTGAACGGTAAAATTTAAGACGCATAAAATGTATTCAACAGCACGATGATGTGGCGTTTTTTAAATTCCGTACAATTAACCGGACGACGATTTCATTGAGGTTGGCTCGATCGCTTGATGATTTAGTCGACCGACCAAATCCCATCGAACTGCTTAAAGTCAAATTGGTGTGCGGAGTCGAAGACGCTTCGGTAATTATCCCATTACATATATTCCTATATGATTTAAATCGTTGGAGTGAAATTGCTTATTTGTGTATATATTATATGACGTATTGTATACCGATAACTTTTGTAGTATAATTTTGTACAAACGAATAATCACCATGATAGTTTGTTACTGAGACGGTTATATATAATATCAATACTATTGTTGATCGATCGATAAATTAAACTAGAAATAATACATTATTATATAATCATTTTTGATAATATTGTATGTTTATAACTGCAGTTCAGCTCGTCTATTGTCATCACAGCATACGTCGACGATGTTAACGACAACAGTCCCAGTTTCGTCGGCACACCGTATGGAACGGAAATCTCTGAGTCCACACAAATCGGTAAATACACGTGATCTTATAACGTTACAGTAATTACAGATATATAATAATATAATAACTATAGACAATTTGTATGATAATGCGTACTTAATTATGATGACTATAGCGCCAAATTATGTACAGGGTCTATGTTTAATTATTCATGTTTTCCTAGTGTCAAGCTGATGATCGAAAATATACGATTATACGGTGTGCAATAACCTATAGCAGAAATCCTCTACACTTTGTATGGTGCAATCCATTTTGAAAATTTTAAAATTGATATAATTTTCTACTGGCCCAAATTACAATTAAATACAGCTTTCCCGAGCATCATTACCAAAGATATAGCCAAATGTCCTATGTATTCTTATGAATTGTATAAAACTGTGATCACAATATAATTTAGTGTTGTTCGTAATCGTTAATCTTACATGTTACTTGTTTGTTGGCCATATAGGAACGACCGTTGTACGGGGAATAAGAGCAGTGGACGCTGACAAACCGTACACACCAAACTCGGAAGTGCGGTACTTGATTGCCGCGTCGAAGTCTCAGGCCAAATTTTCGTTGGTGATGGAGGCCAACGGTTCCGCGGCAGTGGTGCTCAAGGAGCCGCTCAACTTCGACACAGGAGACGAACAGTTCCTGTTGGAAGTGTACGCCAAGGACGAAGGATCTCCGTCCAGGAATGCCAGCACGGTCGTAGACGTGCGCGTGAAACGGGACGAGTCCAGAGTGTTGAAATTCTCCAGTGACGTTTATCACAGTCAATTCAAAGAGCATTTTCCGATAACGGTATGCGTATGAGATTCTTTAGACGTAAACGGATTTTTCTCACCAGCAGCGATAATATTATATCGCGAAACGTGTGTTTTGTGTTTTTTATATAGGGCAAAAAAATTCTCCAAGAAATTCCGTTCAGTCCGCCGATTCACGCGTTTTACGAGAACAACGCGCTAAACGCTTCCATCCGGTACTCGTTGACGTCGTTAGAGCTCGACGACGACTTGTTTCACATTGATCAAATATCGGCGAGGATATACCTGAACAAGGAAATCGACGCGGATATACTGCCATCGAACATATTTTTACTAAAGGTAAATATTTGTAGTTATTTTCAAAACAATATTATGTATATTATATTCACGACCAAAAAAACTTAAATTATTATAAAGAAAGAACCTATGATTATTAATAATATTATTGAAAATTCGATTGTATTATTATCCTTAGGATTTTCTCTTTTCGTATGAATTTTAAATTCGTTAAAAACATATTTATACCAGATTTACGAAGTTTCTTCTTAAGACTCTCACCCTCTGTCCACCAACACCTACCGCATTTTAAGGCCATCGTCAGCCATAAATTATATGTTACGAGTAAAGATTTTTATTTTTATTTATTTTTTTATTCAATTAAATTCAAAATACATTACAAATTACAGTTACAAATAGTATACAATGTAGTAGAACTAAGATGATCTATATTATAGTTGTTTAACCGAGGCAAACTCCTTTGTTCCCATTAAATCTACCACCAAAGCATATACAGTAACTGAGTAACATAATGTGGTTTTTCAGATTCAAGCGGTGGACGCAAACAACCCGTCGAAAAAAGCGTTCGCCGAAGTCGAGATCGAAGCGATCGACGTGAACGATAACCAGCCGAAATTCGAGGTGGACTCGTACAACGTGAGCGTGTTCGAAAACATCCCGAACGGGTACAACGTGCTGCGGGTGGTCGCGACCGACTTGGACCAGGGCGACAACGGCGAGTTCGTCTATCATCTGGTCGATCCCAGTCAAGCGTTCACGATCGACGGCAAGACCGGTTGGATAACGGTGCGGAATCACACGAAATTGGACCGCGAACAAAAGTCGAGTTTCTCGCTGCGGGTGTACGCGCGCGAAAAAATACCTTTCGCGATGCAGCAGAAGGAAATCGGGTGAGTGATGGTGGACAACGAAAAACGACGAGTCCTTTTCACCCAACAGAAATTTTATTTTCATGTTGCCGAGCCAATGTGTAGTAGTGAGCATCATTTGCTAGCAATGCGAATATATGCAAAAGTTGAAATTTGACCATTTCGCCAGCCCCTGTCCAATATCGCGTGAATTCAAATAATTAATGGCAAAAATTCACGCTGTAATCAGGCGTTTTATATATATTATATGTATTATTATATGTATTATATGTATATTGCCACTTGAAAAAATAAATATCTGTTGTCCGCGTGAAAAGTGTTTGAAACATTTCAGGCTGCAGTGACGCTTTTTTTCATTTTTTTTTCGCATATTTTTTTCCCCCAGAGACGCTTTTGTAAGCGTGGAAATCACTCTGGTCGATGTCAACGACAACGGGCCGACGTTCGTGCCGAACAACCAGTACAGTTTTACAACGAGAGTGGACCACGCGATAGGAGCTACGATCGGCAAGGTATGCTCGAATATTTCTGCTGACGGATCTAATCGGTTATAAGCCCAATTAAAAAATATTTACATCTGCACATCGATGACGACGGAAACGATGATTTTATTCTTCTTCTGAACGCGGAGTGCTCTGTGAATAATATTCGCCTCTGTCGCGTGCCTCGCAGGTTGAAGCCGTGGACCCGGACGACGGAGATAACGGACGCGTGGTGTACAGGATCTCGTATTCGCCCAATAACGAGTCGGAAGTGTTCGCGATCAACCCAGACACGGGCGAAGTGTTCGCCAACGAGACGCCGTTGAACGCGGGCAAACACACGATCATCGTCAACGCTTCGGACCAAGCCGTCGATCCCAAGGAAATGAAATACTCGTTGGCCGTGGTCACGATCGCAGTGGTCACAGAAGGTACGTTATCCGGGCAATCCGGCACTGGTGGTACGAATAATATTCAACTATGAGGCAGCTATAAATGTTTAACTATAACTATCACCACTACAATTGTATCGATTTTATCAAATAGTCCAGTGGGCTCTTTGTCTCCACACCCCCTTTTCAGTACTTTTCAGGACCGTGGAAAGAAAACAAGGGCCTCGGGGACAAACTAATTCACCCCCCCCCCCTCCGACACACACATACACACGCAGCCAGGTATTAATCTTATCACAAACGTCCAGACTACTTAAAAATAGTCCTTAGATTATTTCTAGAAAATGTAACTTATCTACTATACACTAAGACTGTAGTGTTTTAATTCCCTTTATCCTAGACTTGATTTTAAATCATAATACGGTATGATTATTTAGATAGGTTATTAACACTAACCATGTTGGCAGCCCATTAATAACTCTCATCGATATCGGTTCCATATTAATAATATTACCTGATGGACTTGGCCGGGCCACGGGTTACAGCTCCAGTTGTCCCTCCCTCTCATTAGTCCTAAGCTTTATTTTATTACGGTTGCGTACAATATGCCATTAAATATACTGTATACCAATACAATATTATACGAGATATTAGTATATTACCAAGTTTATACAATCAAAACAATAAGGAAGCAACTCAAAATAAGAAAATAAATATACATATAACATAAATTAATATTATCTTAAATATTATTATTGATAAATACAGTTTTATAATATTATTTTAAAATTATGCTGTTGTTTAACAAATCGGATATAGTAGTAAACGTATCGATTGCAGTATTTTATTCAATATCAATATATTTTTCAAAATATATGTTTCGAAGCCTGAAACACCGTATCGCGCCGCCACTTGGACGATGTATATCGCGGTTTTCTGCGCGAGAAACTATAGCGGCGTGTTTTGTTGACGTCATAATAATTTTAACATTAATCGTTTGCATAAAATACGATGACGTTATTAATATAATATTCAACATTTCCAGAAATCGTCAATCCCGATTTCGTCAACGCTCCGTACGAGTTCTGGGTCGGAAGTGACGTGCCGGTGGGCACGAGCGTGGGTCAAGTGCGAATAGTTTCGGATAACCCGAACATCGACTACGATTTACTGCACACTTACCAAGAAGGAGGTACGCTGAAACGTCTTGGATATCACATAACGCTAAACCGCGGTGTACTAACAATGATAGAATTTTTTTTTTTAACTCACAGTGCCGTTCGCCGTGGAAGAGAAAACCGGTACGATTTCCGTGGTCGAAATCATTTCGAATTTCGACCGGACCGATTACGAGTTCGAAGCAGTCGCCACGGACAATCGGGATCTGATTATCTCCACGAACGTCACCATCCACATAGTGTACTCGGATTCCAGTCAGACACTGTCAAAGTACGTGCACTAACATATCATTATTATAATATTACTATTGTTATTATCTACACGTTCAATCATTTCAAACGTCATCTGATGTTCGTCAAACGGATTTAAGTTATTATTGTTTTATTTCATTCATAATTCGCAGAACCGTGGATCCCATAAGTCTAGTGTTCCGAGTTCGAGAGAATCTACCGGGTGTTGCGATCGGAAGACTGTGGAATGTGGATTTCTCAAACTCATCGACCATGTCCAAACCTAATTTCATAGTTGCTGACCCGGATGACGGAGAGCTGTTCACCGTGTCCGAAGACGGCGTTTTGTACACGAAATCCGGCTTGGATAGAGAAACCAAGGAAAGTTTCAAGTTGACCGTCATCGCGGATCGGAAGACAAAAACCGGAATCCATCACGCGACTATATTTCAGATACGTATTATGGTGGACGACGAAAACGATAACGCACCAGAGTTCCAAAAAACGCACTACGAGGGTACAGTGACGGAAAACTGTCACGTCGGTACACGCGTTGACTTGAACGCACCTGTTAGAACAATAGATCGAGACTTGGGACCTAACTCTATATTTTCGTTGACTTTAAAAGGAGAAGGTAACACTGGTTTTCTTAAATACACCTGTTGCTTATTTTTGATTTGTAAATAATTATGTATTGCTTAAACATTCTATTATATATCTAAGATGATTTCTCTGTGAAATAGAACGAGAAAAAAAAAAACAAAAAACTACTGATAACAATGTACAACTTTGAAAATATATAAATCAATTCGTTTGGAAAAAAAAATGGAAATTAAACATGATAGCGTGTTGATCATTATCGAAATAGCGGAGGAAAAAAATATGTTTAACTCAAAAAAGAAATTATTTTGTCACAATTATTGTTATTGTTATTGGTTTTTTTTTTTTTTTTAAGCAAATCGATTATTTTATTTTATCGTACACTATACGCGGTCTGGTGGATTTCTTCTACCGTTACGTTTCTGTGCACGAATTCGTTTGATGTTCAATACTATTACTTTTATTACCTATAACGACACGTTGAGGATTGATCTATGATTTCAGGTAGGGAGATGTTCGCCATCGACAAGGATACCGGGGACGTGACCGTCGCGGCACCCACGATAGATCGTGAAACCAAGGACGCGTACAGCCTGAAGATCGTGGCCACGGACAAGGGAAACTTGACGTCCGAAGCTTCGCTGACCATACGCGTGACGGATGTGAACGACAACGTGCCCGTTTTCAAGCGCATAACCGTGTACTCGAAGGACAAGCTCCGAGTGGCCGCCAGCACCAGATCGAATGTTTCGGTGACGCTGGGCGACTATACGGTACCGCACCGGTTGGACAACGCGACCACGACCATGGTAGCGTGGCTGCCCGAGACCGTGCAGCCGGGCACGCCGATATTGGCGGTGGACGCCGAGGACGCGGACTCCACCGGTTCAACGATCACGTACCGGTTGGTGAGGGGCGGCTTGGAGTTTGCCATACACCCGGTATCCGGTCAGCTGTCCGTGGTGGGCCAGCTGAAGATCGGCGAACAAGAGTTGAACGTGACCGCTGAAGACGAAGGCGGTCTGACTACGTGGATGTTGATCGTCGCGTTCGTCGAAGAAGATATTCTGTTCGAAAAAAAGTGAGTAGTACATGCATGTACATACCGGCAGTTTTACCCGGCCATTCGACGATACCAAAAATTCACATGCGCAAAATAAACTGCAGCAATATTTTTCAACTCATTTTCAAGTAACAACAAGTTGAATAAAATAAAAAGAATATAACATTACGTAGTGAATAGGATAGAATATAACAACAATAATTACAACAAAGATAGTCACAGTAGTATAAAAATTAACCAAATACGGGAAGAAATCAAAAGAGATTTTGAAATCCCATCAGACATCTCTGTAAAATTTTAAATTATCATTATCATCAAGAAAAATGAATGTTAAATAAATAATAAATTAATAATAACAAATAGTATAATGAAAGTTGTAAATTATTGTTATAATATAGGCTATGAAATATTAATTTCAAAAAATTTAATTGCATTGGAACAAAATTAATTGATTAATTTATAACTTTAAATTTTTGAAAACTTTTATTCCTAAATGTGGATATGTAGAAGAATATTGAACTGGGAAAGTGTCCAGTGGCCCAGAACGACCAGAACTCCCTAAAACTATTAAAAACAATCTATAAACGTAAAATAAATATAATATTTCAGTATAGTAAAACAAAAATTTCTCCTTGGAAATATGATCTCAGTTACGAACTTGTTAGAACCTATAATTTTATTATAATTATTACAATTCGCCTGCACCTTGAATGAGTTCTGATCCGCTACCGTATTAGGTATGACTTTTAAAGTTAGCTTTGTGTTTATTATTTTAATACAAAAAAATAATTGTATGTAATCATGTTTTATTTGTACATAATATGGTCCCCCTAAACGAATTCTGCGTACGCCACTGGAGTCAACCATAAACGAGATATTAATAAAAACAACATTCTGATTCGTATGAAAAAAAGCAAAGCCCCGGTATCGACCGCAGTGTTAGTATCATATTATATTAATAGGAAAGGTATGATAATAGTAGTAAATAATGTGATTGAAAAACCGACGAATGAGTTGGTTGCACGAAATCAACACGAATCTATTGTGCTAAGAGAGTTGAGACTTTGAAATGGCTTATAAAAGTGATAAACGCCATTTTAATAAGATGCGTTGCGTAATAGTGTTGAGTTGACTTACACGTTTTTTGCTCTTTTCGCGTGCACGCAGATTGTACGAGTTCTGGGTGCCCGAGGGCGCGTACAAGAGCCACGAGATCGGGTGCATCGTGACGGAAGAGAGTTCGATCGCGTACTCGCTGTCCAAGAGGAGCTACCGCAATCCCGCGTTCACCGTGACCGACGCCGGGTGTCTGCTGGTGTCCGGCGACCTGGACCGCGAGACCCGGGAATCGTTCGACCTGCGGCTGACCGGCAAACGCAAGTCCGGCGGCGCGCCGTCCACGGTGGACGTGACGGTCAGACTGTTGGACGTCAACGACAATGCGCCGCAGTTCCGGAACCATCACAGGGTGCGCAAGCTGTCCGCCGACGAGATCGGCCTCAAGGGGTTCGAGGGCCAGCTCACCGTGCCCGTGTACGAGGCCACGTTGGCCGAGGCCGGGGCCGCGGGCACCATGGTCACCAGGGTGGTGGCCGAGGACTCGGACGGGCCCGACGACGGTAACGCCGACGTCAGGTACAGCCTGTTCGGGCCGGGCGCGGAGCACTTCGACGTGGACGCCGCGACCGGCGTGGTCACCGTCAGGAACCCGCTGCACGGCGGCATCTACAACGTGACCGTGGTCGCGTCCGATTCCGGTTTCTCGCGCAAGGACAACGCGGCGCTGCTGATCGTCAGCGTGGCGGACAAGGGCTCGGGGGCGTCCGACGAACCGTTGCTCGAGCTCCGTTACTTCGAGGTGGAGGTGGAGGAGAACTGCCTGGTGCCGCTGGAGATACTCAGGCTGAACGTGACCGCGCGGTCCAGACGGTTCGCCGGGTCCGTCGGCTACTCGATCGTTCCGTCGGAGAACAGCGAAAGCTTCGAGTGAGTTGTCGCAATCAATTCTTCTCAACATAATCAGCGTTCGGCACTTATAATTGTTAGCGATGAAAAACAGTGGAATAATAATATGCGCTTGGTAGTCCCAGATTAACCGAAGAAATATGCACTAAAAATTAAGAAAAAAAAAAAAGAAAAAACGCTTAAAAATAGATTTGAAAAATAATTGACTGGATGTAAAAAAGAAATTTTACCGTCAGAAATTTTTTTTTATTAATTTATTTCAACATAATAAATTTTACTCTTATGTTTAATTTTTTGAAATATCCTTTAGAAATCAATTGTTCTGAAAAAAAAAAAAAAAATTGGATAAATTTTTACTAAAAATTACGCGTGTGCAATATTTTTATGACTTATGCACATACAGCAAAAATTGTTATCATACTTAAAATACAATTTTGTAGGTAATTATATAGTCGTATAACATTTTTACTTCTTATACATTTTGAACAATTATTATCCATAAATTGTCAAAAGTCATTGCATATGCGATATTATGAAAAAAAAAAAAACAAAGTCTCACCGTACTATAAATCGTATTAATTGTATATCACTTTGCTATGTTTTACTACATCTATGGTGGATATATGCCAATGCAATAAGTCCCGAACTCTGATTATAATATAATATAATATAAGTAATCGCAATAACATCATGTTTAATCGCAGGATCGATTCGAAAAACGGTAACGTTTACCTTATCGAGAGTCCCGATCGGGAATCCACTCCCACGCTCACGGTAATGGTTCGTGTCGAGGTGACCGGAAGGAAGGGGAAATCTACTTACACGGTGCACCCGGTCGCACACGACATAGGTATACTATATATTTAATCATTTAAAAGCAATATTATACAACAATAGTTATACCGCTGCAGTAGCGAAACATTATTTTACGCGATCAACTGTAGCGCGCAAAACTGCACTTTATTATCGTATTGACAATCCGACGGGAATTCGTTTTCAGCCCCGAACGAAGCTCGAATCGTACTCAAGATAATCGATCAAAACGACAACTCTCCTAAATTCGTCAACGATAGCACGCCGGCGATCGCAGCCGTGTCTCCGTTGACGGGTTACGGGTCTCCGGTGACCACGGTCCAGGTGAATTTATTGTCCATGTTCTTGATGTGTTAATAATACAAACATAATAACTGCAGCAAACGAATCGCCTCCCGATAATTTTTAACAACTACACTAATTGCGCTCGATATGAACACATCATTATTTTCATTCCGATTTAATACAGACTTAAAACCTTCAATAGCAACATTAAATATTATATTGCTAAAAGTGGGTTAAAAATATTGTTTTCCATCGTTTCATAATCACGCACTTTAAAAATATTGTTTTCATCATTATAATACTATTTATGGATTAGTAAACGTTTTAATGATACGTGTTTAATCATTTGTTTTCTTAAAAATTCTTGTTAATCACATATTTCACGTCTTATTTTCTTTATTTATTTAAAAACAATCTAACGGGCCGAAGTTCATTTAATTATACACATTATTCAGAATTTACATCAAAAATAAAATAGTAATGAACAAAATGTATACATTAAAAATATCTTAAACATCACATTACATTATGCTTAAAATTTTCCTTACTCAATGGAAAAAAGTCTATTGGTCTGACTATTATTGCAAATGTTAATGTAATGTAAGTACTTTTTGTACGTTTTTAAGTGGACCAATATAATTAGTAGATATTTGAACGCAATATAAAGACATACTCGTTTCATATAATTACTCACTCGTGTAGATATATCAATTATTATTAATTGAGATTATCGTTTGCATATTCCGACATCAGATAATCGGGACGCAATTCGTAGTATGCAGCCAATATAACTCGCGAACCCAACGGAACGCACTCGTATTATAATTTTTAATAATAATAATATTGTATTACACATGTATCATTATAGGCTGTCGATCCGGACCTGGGTTTGAACTCGGACATAAGGTATGCGATGGTCGGAGATCCCGTGGAAAAGAGATATTTCAACGTGGACGAGTACACGGGTCTGATACGTACGGTCGGTGGATTCAACCAGCTGATGAACAACACGGTTTTCGGCTTCGACATACGCGCCACCGACCGGGCTGGTGCGCCGACCGGTAGATCGGCGATCACAAACGTTTTCGTGAGTCTCGCATTTGCATATCATCATACTATCTTAATATATTCAATAATATTAAGATACGAATGTAACAGTTACCTATGCATCGTTGATTAATTTTTTTTTCTCCAATATCGTGAAGGTTTACATTTTGGACGATCAAAAATTACTAACGTTGGCGCTGGGGAAACAACCGCCGGTTGTAGAAAAGCACACAAATCTCGTAACGAGTTCTTTGACCAACATCACCGGTTGTATGGTTAAAGTGTGGAGAATAGATTCGAACGTAAACAACATGTAAGCAGATCAATAATTTAATTTGAAATCCGAGTACTTAAGCTGTTTTATATTGTATTATATTGTAAAATAGTATAGCGTGTAAATGGAAAAAATTGATTACCTTAAAATAATAATATTCCGTTCAGCAAAACTGTCCAAAAATTCTTGTTAATTAAGTACTGTAAATATAAATATGTATAATATTAATGTTAATAAAGATATTTTCCGTAGGACGGATATTCAATTATATGCAGTGGATCCTATTACTAATGCGTTGGCCGATAGTGATTTATTAATGAAGTAAGTGTACCATTATATGAAAGATACGTAAGATTGTGATATTTTTAAATCATAATGTTATTGGAATATTATGTACTAG
Organism: Chaitophorus viminalis; assembly: GCA_025469195.1. Lineage (NCBI taxonomy): Eukaryota > Metazoa > Arthropoda > Insecta > Hemiptera > Aphididae > Chaitophorus > Chaitophorus viminalis. The sequence goes on from JAIPRK010000476.1 coordinate 97,095, forward strand.
GTTTAGTCGTGATTTTTAAAACAATTGACAGTGATTAGGATTTCCGGCTTGTGTAATGGCAGCCTAAAAATCGTGATTACGGTTTCACATTGAGTTTCAATATCATTTTGTCAAACATAACTTTTATTAACTTTCATAACTCGTTTATATAGATATTTTCATTTGTTTCATTTACTTAATAGAAATAATATATTCACTAGTAAGGCAATATTGATACTATGTTACTTATTTATTAATTTCATAGGCTTTATGATGTTTCGACGTTTTGTAACTTATGAAAGTTCCCTGGCCTTACCTACTCATATGTCGTTAAATAACGTAAAATAATAAATCGGTAACTATTAAGTTGGTTCATCGAGCATTGGCAAAAATTCGACCCGAATAATCGCGTCTGATGTGGTGTTATATAGTGTTTCGTATGATTCCTACGCTCTATATATACGCGATTACAGAATGTTTATAGTAATGTATTTTTCCGTTTGTATGTTAGCTTGATGTTGGACCACCAAGACGAAATCAATCACGCGTTGAAACCGCTGCAGTTTATCGGATTTTCCCGGATGCCGAAGAGTCACGGGGACGTAGTGGTGGAGAACACGATGAGCCTTTACACGACGTTCGAACTGTTGACGGTGTTGTTCGGGTTCGTCATATTCATGGGTGCCATGACCGGTGTGGCGTGCGTGTGCACGGGACGCAAAAGGTATGTTTTGTTGGTTTCACTTTTGCGATTTACGCGCTACGGGTAATTATATAGATATAAATATATTAACAACGTGCAGGGAAAACGGAATATTCGATTAGGGTAACAGCATTTTAATTAAACATATACCAGTACAATGTTCACGTAATTCGCACCCAATATTTTTATGAACCGTTGATCGTTTAAATACAAAATTTTTTTACGCGCCCAATAATTTACTCGTAAAACTGAGTATATTATAATAATGTTGTCGAGAGTAGACGCGTAATGCGTATTGATGACGGTGACTACGTATAACTATAGCTGACACACGGGATTTACGTATGATCCGCGCAACGACAAACAACGAATAGAACGGCTCCGACTGTCGTTTGATCACCACAGCCCTGTTGGAATGTCGTTTCGGTTTATTTTAATCGTCGCAGTGTTTATTTTTTTCCGGGGTCGCGATTGAAATGATGCGTAAACAACGCTATAATAATGAACTAATATAATGTATACACTTTGCGCAGGGAGAAGCAGAAAACGATCACGTCGTACGGCAACTTTGGTTTTCACGAGAGGTCTCCGTTCACGCTGAGCAACGGCAGTCTGGCGCGGTTGTCGACCTGCGAGCCCAGGTCCCTGCAGAATCCCACGTCGTTCATGGAGGGTTCGCTCCTGTACGGCGGGGCCGTGACCAACCCCAAACACCTGAGAAGAGGTCTGCGGTGCAATCAGTCCCGGTCCGTCATCCCCGTGGAGCCGCCGATCACCCGCATGAGACCACAACAGTGCGGTTCGGCCAGGAGCGGCGGCGACCCTGCGGAACATTCGCAAAACGACTGTTGTTCGTGCAGCAGCGCGACCGGCAGCACGGGCACAGCTAGTCTGACGGGATCGTTCGTCATGAAGTAAGCGCGTTCAGATAATATTTTTTATGATAACACGTCATATTATAATGTGACGATACGTCATAATGTGTGCTAATACACCACCAACGTGCCGATCCGTTATACACGTTACATCCAATACGGGCGGGTCCGCATCGATGTACTATTAAAACTCTGAACGAACCGCACGCGATTGCCAACAATATAATTTTCTCATTTCCTATCCGGTGATATATCTACTCGTGAGCGCACGTGCGGCATTTTTTAATACCAAAAACTGACAACTCGTTGTGATGGTATGTACCGAAAATCTTCAAAACCTGTCGATAGAAATTTTGACCTGAAAAATTAGAACTCCTTTGCGCTACTATTAATCGTTTATTTATCCATATTTTTAAAATCCTGATTGTCCATTTCTAAAATGGAGTAATCGTTTTGTGAAACGAAGCCCATCCGCAACAAATTTACAAGTTCAGAGGACTATAGTCTGATATGTCTCACCTTGGGGAGAAGCAACAGGTTTTTTTTAAACGTTTTTAATCTAACACATTTTTTTGTGTAATAATATATTATTTTCTTATTTCTTTTCGATTTAACAAAATCGTTAATTTCTTATAATGATTTAAAAACATATTTAGTAAAACCGTAACGGTGGCACATTCGATGTCCGTATCATACAAATGTTAGTACAAATATATACCACATTTTAAGACATATTGACACACATATGTAATCAACTCAGCGTGATTGTGTCATTCGTCCTACAGTTTATAATTCTGTTTCTTATCATGATACATTATAACCGGTACTTTTGGGCTAATCGTGCATGGGGTTGAGGCTAGCAACTTATAGCGATTAATCGTAGCCGCAATAAACCCGAATCCTCAGTGAACAAAACAATCAAAAGTGGTGATGGTAAAATAAAACACATCTCGGCACACTAAGCTATTGTTTTAACGGGAAATACTTGAACATAATATTTTGTTTTGACATGTTTCGCAGGTCCAGTGAAAACTTCGAAGACTCGTTGCGTTCGGTAGATAGACTCAACAATAGCACGGGATGTCAGAGGCATTCACTGCACCGTAGTTGTTGCAACGAAGACGATACGAACAAGGCTCAAACGAGTAATGTTAAGGTCTGCAAATGCCCGTTGGCGCTATGATTTATATAAATGCTCATTATTTTAATAATATTAATATTATATATGTATATATGTATAAAAGAAAATTATTTAATTGTCGTTTATGAAATAAAAAATATTTTACAAAAAACAAATGTACACGAATATGACTATGAACAAGTCAAATGTTAATAAATCCTGTGCTTATAATCTATTCAAAAGTAACATTATCATAATAAAATGGTATCTGTTTATTTTTTTGCTCTCTTCCTCATGATTTGTGTTTCGATTTCGGAAAGAGTTTTGCCTTTAGTTTCCGGTATACAGTAGTACACGAACATAATGCTGGCGCTAGCTAGTACCCCATAAAACAAAAAACAACCGTGCAATTCTACCGTATTGATGAGGTTCACCCACGTCTTTGACAAGAGGAACGCGATCACATAGAAATTGGCGGCGCAAACTCCACTAGCGATTCCTCGTCCCCTGCAAATGGTTTAAGTATCAGAAGTGCCAGTGGCGTACTATTAAAGGGGGAATTATTGAGATCCAACCATCTCAAAATAAAAACTTGATGAATTATGATAATCATCAAGAAGAATTAATATTAAATTATAAACTGCTGATCGGCTATAAAATATTAATATATTAAAATGTGAGTGTAGTAGGACAAAAGGGGTGACTTTAAAATGTAGTGTTTATATTCATGTATATCAGTAAACTATGTTTTAATAAAGTGTAGAAATATGCAATGAACATTACATTACTATGATATTTGGACGATCGATGTAATTCATCATATTTTTATCATGATAACAAGTATGTGGGTTTTTTCACGATCATGTAGTTACGATTAAAAAAAAAATATCTGTTCTTTTTAGAAGGTTTAATAGTATAACAAAGGAAAAATGAAACAAGATAACATGAACTTTTTATTCGGAAGACTGAATAGTCTAAGGGAACTGATTTCCAAAAAAAAAAAAAACATATTTTTTATTTGGAACAAATACATTGCGTTACGAGCCAACGCTGAATAATTGTTACGATAACATAAAACTATTACACCGTGGTAATAATGTAGTTATAATATTACATTGTACCTGGTCGGGAACATTTCGCTGATCAACAGCCACGGGATGGGGGCGATGCCTAGGTTCATGGAGAAGTACAGCGTGCAGAATAAAATCAGCGGGATCATCGGAAGTGAATACCAAAAAGTGGCGTAGGTGTAGGCACCTAGAAGCAGGCAGCATATGGCACAACTGGTCATGGAGATAAGCGACAGCGTTCTATTGCCAAACTTATGTACTAGGCTAATACACGTCACGGTTCCGGCTCCTTGGAAAGCAGCCGACACAACCTGAAACACTCGTCGGTCAATGTTATCCCGATGTAACTACATGCATCGTCACGTCGACGTCCTGGCCTCAGGATAATTACTGTCTGGTGAAATTCATGGGATAGTTAGAGAAGACTTACCGCAAACACGGTTGGTGAGAGCGGTATTTGCAACCGAGTGAAAATTTCCAGCATGTACCCTCGCATGGCGGTCAGCGAACCCACGTTTGAGAAGAAGAAGTACGTGGTGATCAGTCGTAATGGAATAAGAATGCCGGGACGAAGTAAATCTTTGATGCCATCGACGAAACCGGGCTTGCTCTGAGGTCGCGTGTCATATTGACTGCCTGAAAAATAAAACCAATTTGAATTGCGTGATCTTGAGAGTTTCATAAAACCACCATACTTAACAAACAATAATTATACAATCTCTGTTCCGGCAGACAGTTGATAAAACCGTTTTCACAAACCTGGCACCCCGGTGTATCCGGCAGATTTTCTCAACTTGGCTTCCCACATGGTGTTGTACTCATCCTTAGACGCTTCGTAGTATAACTTGAGATCGTGAAATTCATCACTAACTTCTTCCGCGGAAACCCAACCGCGGAGCCATCTGAGCGCCGACATCGCATCGTCCCTTCTGCCTCTCGTCAACAGCCACACGGGTGACTCAGGTATCTGTACAATGGTATAGAAATAATATTATAGCCACCGGATGGTACCAATAATTATAACTGTCATATCACTCTATTATAACTGCAATAATTTTGTCCTACTACAAATATAATAGAAATAATATGAGAAATAACGTACGTAATAATGTCAGAACGGAGTGTATGCTGGAAAATTGAGGCCTGCAGCCATATGATCGATTGTATAAATCACAACGTCATATTTTTTTTATGCGATTATGTATTTGTTGACGAGGTGAAAATATGACGAGAGAAATGCGTTTTACTAGAGATATGGATATGGCGGTAACGACGGGCACCACGCAGCTGACGAGCACGGTCATCCTCCACGGGAACAAGCATCCGAGCGTGTATTCCAACAGGTGCCCCATCACGACGTTGGAGTTGGCATACGTGACCAACCTGCCCCTGAGGCTGGGCTCGCTAATCTCGCCGATGTACGCCAAGATGGGTCCTTCCAGTCCGATGCCGACGCCCATGACCACGGACGCTGCGTACAGGGTGTTCATGGACTGCGCCGAGTACAACAGGTACCACGAGAACACGTGCGGGATGTTCATCAGCAGCATGGTCTTCTTCCGGCCCAGTGGCGCTTGTAGGTAGCCCGACACTAAGCTACCCAGCGGTTGGCATAGCAACTGAATACCGACTGCAAAGAGTTAACGAAACGTTACACTTCAGCGTAATATACCTATATTGTTTTCGAGCCAAATTGCTTTCGTCCAAAAATGACTTTCCTCATTCACTCAAAGATGACCGTCCTACTTTCCACTAAGTACGATAAACCTACAATTACCTCTACAAATAGGTAATTGTATTGTTTTGGTCCATGGCCGGCTCATGTTCAACGTTTAGGTGCATATCCTGTTTTCAAATAATTTGTAATAAAGCAATTAAGTATAATATAGAGAGCATCACTAAAATGTGGCTTCTAATATTATATAAATGTATTTATTGAAAAAATTAATATACCATTAAAAAAGTTGGGTTCGTATAATATATAGATTCATCAAAATAATTTTTGTATGATATGGGTACTTATTAGGGATGGGCATTAAATCCGAATATCTGAATTTTCCGAATATTCAAATAATCAAATCCGGATTTGAATTAAATTCATATCCGGATTTTCCGAAGTATCCGGATTATTCGGATTATTCAGATTAATTAATTTTTTTATTGCTAAACACAAAACAACACTAGTAGTTGAATGCATCAGAAATATAATATACCCGTTCAAAAATGTATGTTAATGAATTTAAATATAATTAGAATTTAAAAATGACACATCGAACAGAAAAATTGAATTGAATAATCCGGGTACTTCGGATAACATGTCAAATCCGGATTTACTAAATTGGGATTTGATTAATCCGAATAATCCGGATTTTTTAAATCCAGATATGCTCACCACTAGTACTAGTATATATATTATAATATGTATTCACAAAAAAAAATGTATGTTATGCATTTTACTTCGTTATTAAAAATTAGTATTTATCCTTGTGTTTGTACAGCCGTTATTCAAACTTCAATGCCATATATTTAAATATTTAATTAAATACTAACGACTAATTTCAACTTAATTATATTTTTGTTTATAGATACTTGAATTACATATATTTACATAATGGTTTTTATTAGATATATTAATAGAAGTTATAATGTACAACAATACTAATTTTATTAAAGTAATTGTATCTATGTATCTACTAATTGGATTGTGTGTATTGAAATATCAAATAGCCATATTAATATTTTTTTTTTCAATAATTATTGAAATGCACAAATACAAGTTTTTAAATGTTATAATAATTATTTAATCGCCCAAATACAGTATACATTTTTCTCGTTACATATCGTGAGTATTTTGCTTAAATTATGTAACTATAAAAATTATACTTTAAGCTTATATTACGAACCGAACCATGAAGCCTGATCATCGTTCAGCGACAGGCTCTGTTTTGCGTTGTGAAGTTCACCAATTACTATTGTAGGAACGGCAAACATCATTCCCAAATCCAATATCAACAGCCCTTCGGCGATTGTCGGTAATACCTGGAATTAAAATAATTGCTTAATATTTATAACGTGATTTTGTATTATAATATCCTATGCTGTTTGGGGTACATCATGAAAATAATATTAGAATGATAAATTACCACCGATTATCAGTGGCACGACTGGGATTTATTTTCAGCAGGTCATGGCCACAATAAAAATTATAGATCGTGTATTACGTGAAAAATACCTTAGGTTAGAAATATTTTAATATTATTATAATAATATTACTACATTGCTCCGAAGTACACTTAATGCCTACTTGGGCTTCTGGAAATGCAACATTATCATAGTGCTTCGTATCAACAGTTCATGGTTCATCCATTGCATGATTTATGCACCTTTGTGTGAGTATAGTAAATTAATCAACAATGCAGCCCCTGCCATATATTGGATGGTTAAATAGGTCAAGAAATGATGATCTAGGCCTAAACATAATACTATACGGTTCACGTGATTACTGCACTTGTGTACTAGGTCCTAGTATTTTAAACGATAGATTCTATTATAATTGGCTATATTGTCGGTGATTCGTGGAATTTGAAGTAGATTCGTAATGAATTCACTTTTATTTTTGGGAAATTATAACGAAAAAAAATTGAAAAACGAGAAAACCAAATAGCAAAGTAACGTCCGTATCATACCTCTGAAATTTGTAAAATTCTGTGCTATTGCCTTCGGGGCGTCAAAATATAAATATAAATTCTGAAAGATATGTATTATGTATGTAATTCTTCCAGTGTCGTTGATTCTATGCTACGGAAGAGCTTCGACTTACCGTCAAAATTAAACAAAAAGATGATAACAATAATAATATTAAAAATAGTAAGACCTATTACCCCTAAGTCGTCGTACGTACCTGTGCCAGAATCCGGCGTTTCTTGTGCCGGTCATTCTGATTACGTGAACGCTTTTCATTCTCTCTTTCGACACTAAATTGGAATCCGTCACATGAAAAAAAAAAATAATCACTTAAACTTATTAGGTAATAATGAAACTAATCGAAAATAAAATATGATATACCAGTTATCGATGATACCAACAGAAAAAATTTGTGTTCATTTATTTTATAAAAGATATAACACGTCATATATCTTATAAGGAACCATCACAAAAGTATTATTTCATTTGTCAATACATATTTACTAAAATATCTAACTACATATTTTATATTCATTTATATATTATGCACAATTTTTAAAAATGTTCTTATTATAGAAACTAAATAATATTAGATTTTGTACGACGAATGACAATCCGTTGTTACCGTCGATTGTAGATAGTTACGCATACATAATAATCGGTGTATGGCAATAGATTAGAAATATACATGCGGGAGATGAACGTGTTACTATAAGTTTCTTCTCGAGTTGAATGCAACTAACTTTTGTGTAAAATTTGAGTAAAGATGTTTCATATAGAACAATCGAATATATTTTTGTTCGAACTATCATGCAATCATCGTGTTCAGTACTTTAGATAGATGTTATTAAATTTGAGAGCTTTGAATAAAACAAAATATAAATTAAAAAGAAATTCAAAATATAATCACCTCTTCTTTCTCAAAATAAAAAAAAATAATAATAATAATAATTGTCAACTAGATGAAATTTCCTGTTGGAAAATTTTCACGGTTATATTACATAATTGTAGCAATTTTACTGATCGTCAAAATCGTTTGCACAAACACAAATAATAAAATTAAAACTCACATCCTGATAAAACCAAACGCGGTTTGGCTCTAAATCTAAAATCAATAGAAATATTGGCCATCGTGGTTTTTAACGTTAAAACGCACTGTTTTAGAAAATATTAATTCTCGTGCTACCTCTATACACCATATCTTCACGTTCAAGTACTGGTCAAACTTACAGTTGATCGCTTAGTTCTTCCATGATGATGATTAAGATGAATTTAATCGTAGTTGCAGGACCGACTGGATAGATCACACCACGAGCACCGGTGATGGTTTGGATCACGTTCTGGAAACGTGAAACAACTTACTGTTTCACTGTGCGCACACGATGTCGTTGTCGTGTACCGTAACCGGTCAGTGAATGTCTCGACAATCTGTTTGAATTCCGACTGCACCAATCGATTATTGTTATCGTTTTGTGATAGCGCCTATAGGAATCCAATGAGTTTGTAGTTTATTTATCATTTTTGCTCTGATGGGTTGGTCTCATTTTGACAAAACATAGTTTCACGATTTATAGAATATATTTAATAACATTGTATAATTTGTGTGTTGCATTGTTTGCATTTTTTCCCACGTATAATGTTGTTTTTTAATATTGTCTGTGCATGTTCTCCATATTTATACTTTTACGCAGATATAATTGCATTTTTTTTGTTTATTCACATCTCTTTAGGAAAATTAATTGATAAAACGTCATAGCAAATATAAGTTAAGCGCATATTCAGTATTGTTATTTACGAATTATACGCAAAGATTACGCTATCTATCCGAATATAATTTTTCATCTAGAAATAATCATAAAATATTCAAAAAAAAAAAACAGAAAGATATTCGAGTAATTTGTTATTTTTTCAATTGTCGATTACGTTTTTTCAGCACGCATAGATAATCGTTTTTATACAAAACACAAGAAATATTTTATAAGACTTTTTACACCCGATGGTTTTCTTGGTCCGATACACGTTCACTATTAGAAAATATCCGAATAAATTTATCAACTTTCTATACAATAATAGATAAAACCATTTCGTACATGGAGTAGAAAAGAATGGGCTCCACATTTTTATTGATGACTCATATTTGCATTTCGATAGTCATCCGAAGGTTGATAAACAACTTGTTTGGCTTTTTGTATCCCATTGGCCGAACCAGTGAGCCCTAGGTGTCGTTGTAAACATTAGTTTATAAGATAAACAAATTGAAAATTTAATAGTGTTGAGTCTTATAAAATGATCCTAGTTGACTGTATGGATTCACTTTTTGGGAAACAACTTTCTTGATTACCTTGATAGTGTGACGGACATAGAGAAAACAACCATCAACACTATAACACCATTCACCACTACCTGTTTACTCAGAAACACTATTTTGAATGTATTATGACATAATTTATACCTTAATTATTCTTTACCTATTTTTTTCTTATTTGTGAATTCCGATTCAACCACGTAATGTTTATTGGTTTTACCATGATTGTTTTTTATAACTATTTCTTTTTTATTTTCTGTCCATTAACATTTTGACAAGAAAAATTACTTTAATTAACAATTGGATTACTGTTATATTTTTCTCAGCTAGAAAATGTTGTCTAGTTGGTATGTTCTGGACTTCACATTTCGAATTTCTCAACTCTGTCACATTATAGTCAATCAGGTATAGTTTCTAAATTTATTTAAAATGGTAATACACCTATTTAAAATGTAATGTTAATAAGAAGTACATATTTTCATGTACGGGTAGAATTAAGTTAAATCCATTATGGAGGAAGCGGTTACGTCATTGCACCTTACATGGAATATAATATTGTTCTCTTTAGTTGTTGCCAGTGTTTTAAATAAATTATTCTTATTCTATGTTAAACGAGGAATGCATTGTTGATTATACCATATGTTGTGTATTTTTATACATATATATTATTCATGTATTTTTTTCATTACGCCTGTGTACATGATTTTTGAATTTTCCGATAGGATACTTATATAATGCATTGAATTATATAAATTATGCTACAATAGTTATTAGCCGATTAGTTACTAAATTTTGAATTCCGGTCATTATAGATAACCTAAACATTAACCTAACTTTAATCAGTGATGGAAATATTCTTTTTAAAAATGAACTAGTTCATGTTCAAGTACCAGACTCAAATATGAATTAGTTTAAGTTCTATTCCATAGATTTTAAAGAACTAGTTCAAGTTCATAAATCAAATTAAATTTAATAAATTAAATTACTTGGTCTTCCATCTTTTTTAGTTTTTCCGTTGTGGTGTTATTAGTTTTAAACTTTTCTTGATAATTTGTCAAACGATATCATTGAATAATATTTACATCGTGCATAGACCAGTTATAAAATATATCGTATTATAAAATTGTATAATTTGATATAAATTTGTGAAATAGTAACCATCATAGAATAATAGAATATGTTAACTACAAAGTATATATATTTTAATACTGTTAACTCGACCAAACGGCTATTGATACTATTTTTATGGTAGATAGAATAAATATATGATTACATAACTACTGATAAAATAATTTTATTAGCACGCATTAGTACTCTCGGCTCAACCCAAGGTTTTTCTTTGGTTATAACTTATAAGTTACTTATACGTTTATAATAATCAACAAGTCTAAGTATTAAATAAATTTAGCATTATAAAATATACAACTATGGTCTATGAAAGTTAATTTGTCGACTTACGAAAAAAAAACTTTCAAGTTCATCATAAATAAGAAATTAGTTCACGTTCAAGTTCATTTCTTGAAAGTTGAGTTCGTTCATGTCTAGTTCAAACAATATGAACTCGTTCTTACCCATCACTGATTTTAATATATCTAACCCTAACTTTAACCTAACCTTTGTAGTGATTATTCACAACGACCGGCAACGAACAATTCGTGTATAATATTCACTTATTGTACCCGAAAAACAGTCACACTAACAACGATGAAATAAAGTTTAAACACATATGTGTATTATATAAACAAAAATGTATATATGTATATACTATAACGAATAGTACACTGGAGAAAAATCCAAACACCCAGGATTAATATAGTGACTAAATGCTATTAATTATTATAAAAAAAATGTATAAGGTTAGACTGGTTATAGGACGGAAATAACCAAGCCTGCACTCACCAATATAATATATAATAAAAGAACGGGTGGGCCTCGCTTTGCTGTACAGTTGGGGGCGGAGTGTACCTCGTTTATAGGATAGGTCATTATTACAATGGATTTATTAAATTTGAATGCAATGATAGATATCATTGTATACGAATGACGATTCTGAACGGAGTTAATATGTTTGTCTAAAATGTGTATATAATAATATAGTATTTTTTATTTAAATTGAATTATAATGCAATTTCGTAGAAATTTAAATTTAAAACAGTCATAACATTTTTCCTCTTAAGTCTGGTAGAATTTTTTTTATGTATTTTTGAAGGTAAGCTTATGGAAAACCTAGTGTTAAAATTTTGAATCTAAAGTATAAACAGAAAAAATTTTATGAATTTTAACTACAAAATAACTTGCAAAATATCGTGATTTTAACATATTTTATACAAATTTGAAAGTTATGGGCTTATAAAAAAAATTTGAGTGAAACCATCTCCGATATTTTTTAGTTGCAATTAGTATTACTTATATTTAATCATTTAATTCATTTTCAAGAGTTTTCGGACAACCAAAAAAATTTTATAGATATTTAAAAAAAAGAAACTTACAAAAATCGAAAATTTAAATTGTCTATAAATAAATCGAAATATGTCAAAATACTTTGAAAACTTAACCATGTATAGAGAATGCCAATACAAAGATTTGGTAAAAATTTCAAGTTGTTACGGTTTTTCGTTTTTGGGTTAGAGCAAATATCAAAAACCGATATGATTTGTCAGTCTAGAATTTTATATATTATATTATATTTTACATGTAATTTTATGTCAATATTTTCTGTTCAAATGCTTATAAAAAAAAATTGTGCCTATCGATTTTGATGATTTTTGAATGACAATAAAAACTACTTGTGTGAAATGTTCTATTAAATTTTCAAGTATTTTGTATTAGTCAATTTTTTTTTTATCACCGATTATAAAAAAAAAATTGTAAAAAATCGAATTTTTAAATGCCTATAAGTAGCTTAAGAATTAATATAATATTTTGAAGATAATATATCATAAAGGAAATGCCTATCTTAACAACCAGTGAAAATTTCAAGTTTCTGCGACTTATACTTTTTGAATTATAACAAATATTTAAAATCGTTTGACCATAAATTGGTAATTTATGCAATTTCGTAAAAATTTAAATTTCAAACCGTCTTTAAATTTTTTCCTTTTAGTCCGGTAGAAATTTTTTTATATATTTCTGAAGATTAGCTTATGGACAAACTAGTGTCAAAATTTTGAACCTTAAGTATAAACAGAAAAAATGTTATGAATTTTTATCTACAAAATAACTTGCAAATTATCGTAATTTTGACACATTTTATACAAATTTGAGCTTTATGAGCTTATAAAAAAAATTTGAGTGAAACGATCACTGTTATTTTCTAGTGAAGATAAGTTAAGCTTATTATAAACCTTGTATTAAATTTTTGAGAGTTTTCGGCCAGCCAATTAAATTTTATAGATGTTTAAAAAAAAAAAAAATTTACAAAAATCGAAAACTTAAATTGTCTATAAATAAGTCAAAATATGTCAAAATATGTCAAAATACTTTGAAAAATTAACCATGTATAGAAAACATCAATATAAAGATTTGGTGAAAATTTCATGTTGTTGCGGTTTTTCGTTTTTGAGTTAGAGCATATTAAAAAAATGCAGTTTGTAAAAACGTGATTTTGCGTAAAATTTTCCGTTTTTTCGTAATTTTTTTATCGTTTTTTTCGTTTTTGCAAAAAGTATTAAAAAAGTTACATTTTTGACTAACCAAAGTACCATCTACATTCTTTTTCCTTTCAGAAAAGTTGCTGTATAAGCAAATCGAAGCATTTTTACTGCAAAAAAAGTTGTCTTCAGACACAAAAAAAAAAAAATATAAAAAAAAAAAAACAAACACACATCATTGTATAATCAATAGATTCCATCACTCCGTTCAGAATCTAATACCTATATATTTATCTACATGTGAAAAAATATCTAATTAAATCATAATTCATAAACACTTATTTAATTAATTAAATAATACTAAGTATTTTAAAATTAAAAGTCTAGTTATCGTATCACCAATTGACAACATTATTTTTATAAAATCATTGTTCAAAATGTTTGATTATGTCACCATTGTCAAAACCAGTCTTAAATTTCCATTTTTTTTTTTTTTTTTTTATAACTAATAAATATGTTTCAATAAAAATAAAATTTTTAAAAAGTTCTTTGTTATTTTAATGTATTTCAATGATTATGCATAGATTAATGATAATCATTAAAATAATCATTCGAATAATGAGATTATTCTATTATCAGAATTTCTGAAAAACAAAAATCTTAATAAATAAATAAAAGATTTTACAAAAAAAATTAAGTTTAAAAAGAATTACACATAATAAAATATATATAAACACGTTATATTTCGATATATTCTGTGTTTAATCTATATACAGACACATTGTTATAATAATTATTATATATACACACCCGTTACACTTAAACGATATGGTATTTGTTTCTTATTTTGTTCTCTCCCTTGCGATTTGCGTTTCGATTTCGGCGAGAGATTTGCCCTCGGTTTCCGGTACACAGCAGTATACGAAAACGATGCCGACGCTAGCTAGTAACCCGTAGAACAAGAAACATCCGTGCAAATCCACCGTTTTGATGAGGTTCACCCACGTCTTCGACAAGAGGAACGCGATAACATAGTAACTGGCGGCACACACTCCACTGGCTACTCCTCGTCCCCTGTAAACATTTAAAGTATCAGCAGTACTTGTGACATACTGACGAAAGTTGGATCTTAGGGATTCAGCTACTCTATTAGAAAAAACTAAAAGAGACATTGAAATCCCAGTGGACACTGTACTTAATAAATTGTCATAATCATTATGAACAATAAAATATTAAGTTATAAACTGCTGTTGGGCCATAAAATATTAATTTATAAAATACAATTGTATTAAATTTGCTTTTCAAAGTTATCTTTGTGTTTATTTGTATGTACATAAGTATATGTGTTAATAATGTATACAAGTATGCAATGATCATTTTATTATAATATCCCGATGAACGATGAAATACCACGTATTTTTATTATAAATAATCGTTTTTTTTCCGATCAAATTTTTATACTATATTTATTTACTCTATTTAATTTAAAAGTTTACCAAGCAGCGGACGAAAAACCGTCCTATCTGCGCATATACCCACACTACCGGTTATCTTTAGTGCCATGGGTGCCATGTACAGAGGGGCTCTGGGGCTTCAGCCCCCCATGAGATTGATAAAACGGAGCTCAACCCCCAACGATTCTCATATAAAAAAAATCAATATTTGTTACATACATCAAATTTTGTCTTGTGATTTTGCATGACATTATTATTATTAAAAATTGAAATGCTATAAAATACAAAACAGCATATAACTACGTCAGTAATTATTTAACGAAATGATTTAAAGAAAATAAAAATAAGAAATACATATATGGTAAGAGATAAAATTGTACATGAGTTTATAAAAGAGTGAGCCCCCATGAAATTTTTAAAACCTGGTGCCTACGTTGGTGCCGTCACTACTTAGCCCCACCGCTGAACTACCACGTACTACAATAACTTTGTCACGATGCCGTACGATCGACGATCGTAAAGCGATTTGTACCGATAATAAGAAACAACCGGAAATGATTACTGTCGAAAAATGAATTTTTGGGGTCCAAGCAATTTAGTCGTACATGCGCAATCTGATGTACTCTTAAGTTGAATGGAGTATAGGTAAGGTGAATGCGGTTGCTAAAACGATGGTGCTTATTTTTTCGTCGTACTTATTACCAAAAAAAAAAAAAAAAAATGTGTTTTAGAAGGATATAATATAGTATACCAAAAGGAAAAAGACAAATTCGCTTAAACATTGTATTCTACTAATTTTCAAAAAGACAAAACATTTTTTGAACAATTATTACGGTAACATAACACAATTATACTGTGGTAACAACGTAGTCATAATATTATACAGTACCTGGTCGGAAACATTTCACTGATCAACATCCACGGCACGGGGCCGACACCCAGGTTGACGGAGAAGTACAGTATGCAGAAGAGCAGCAGCGGAATCATCGGCGATGAATACCAGAAGGTAGCGTACGTGTAGGCACCGAGCATCAGGCAGGACATGGCACATAAGGTCATGGAAACGAGCGATAGCGTTCTATTGCCTAACATGTGCACCAAGCAAAGGAATGTCACAGTTCCAGCACCTTGTAACCCAGCAGACATGACCTGAAACCATTCGTCAGCCAATGTCATCCGATGTCACTACACCATCACATTATTGTTACGTGTCTCAGGATGACTGCTATTTTGTACAAGTCATGCAATAACCGGACAAAACAATTGTTAGGTCAGTACTTCATAGATCAATCGAGTAAAGTTGAAAAAAATGAACTGTTCACGAAATTTAATTAGTTTAGTTTAGTGAAACGCCCAAGCATTATTGTGATATCCATACCGGACACAATGAACTTAACGTGATGCTATGTGTATGTGGTTGCATGCTTCAACCGCCAAACAATTAATTAATACTGTAGGCAAGGTCATTGAATATAAAATATCAAAAACAATAATAATTATAACTAATCATTGCTTTGAACACTAAATTAGTCAAATTTTCAAAGAGATACTATTTAAAACAATTATTCTTAATCCTGATGTAAATCGTGTCAAAAAAAAAAAAAAACAATGATATATATTATATATATAAAATATTTTTTAGTCAATCTTACTTTTACAAATCAAATTCTCAACTTAAAAATATAGAAAAAATATTGCAGTTGTATATAAAATGATTGACAGTTTACTATCTTTCATTGATTTCATCTAAAATTTTACGAAAATGGTCTGCGTGCCTTCACAGACTTTTGTAATTTTACTCCACAGCGCTGTACATATTTTCAACAACAGTTTCGGGTAATCGTTTCATTCCGTTGCAGTACAGTTAATGTTTCGCAAAGATTCAATTGGTTTTTTAATAAAAAGAACGAATATTAAGAATATAATAAGTACGTATAACATATTATTATAGTTGAGATCCGGCGAGATCATCCAAAGAAATCAGGGGGGGGGGGCGAAAGTTAGGAAAGACTTACAGTGAGCACGTTTGGTGATATCGGTATTTGCAGCTGAACAAACACTTCGATCATGTATGCTCGCATGGCGGTCAGCGAACACGCGTGGGAGAAAAAGAAGTACGTGGTGATCAGCCGCAACGGAACGAGAATGCCGGGACGGAGTAAATCTGTGATACCGTCAACGAAATTGGGCTTGCGCTGAGGTTGCGTGTCGTATTCGCTGTCTGAAAAATAAAACCAACTTCAATATCGAAATATCCCATTGTGGAATGATAGGGAAAATATGGTTTCCATTGCGTGATCTTGAGAGTTTTGCAGTAAAACCGCAAAAATTAATAAACAATCATTATAATTCCGATTCCGGCAGAGAATTGATAAAACCGTTTTCACAAACCTGGCACCCCGGTGTATCCGGCAGATTTTCTCAACTTGGTTTCCCACATAATGTTGTACTCGTCCTTAGACGCCTCACAGTATAACTCGAGATCGTGAAACTCATCACTAACTTCTTCCGCGGAAACCCAACCGCGGAGCCACCTGAGCGCCGACATCGCATCGTCCCTTTTGCCTCTCGTCAACAGCCACACAGGTGACTCAGGTATCTGTAGGACGGTATGGAAATAATATTGTTTTTGTTCTTTTTTATTAAGAAATACAATTTACAATCTGTACACAATAATTACAATAAGCAAATTAGATAAAAAAAGAAGAATAAAGTAACATGATATCATGTTGAGGAAGAAACCCAATGGTAACACCTCCTCAACTAATATTGTAACCGCTGGATAGTGCGCATGATTACGAAACGGAATATCCTACGACTGATACTTAAGTTTGAGTGATTTTTCATAGTCGTATCATAACTGTTAAACCCGAAGACATGTAATAAGTACCTATATAATTATAGAGGTTTACGAGTGTTTTGCGTAAAGGTATAATGTTCACTCCAATATTCTACGAACAGGCAATAATATCAATGCAAACACATTTTTATCGCTATTTACTCATGTATGTTGTCGAATTCACACAGATCAGAGGAAGTAAACTTTCGACTTGTGCTCAAATTATTGTGATGTAGTATGAATAGTATGATACAATATATTATCAATACTTTGTAACGGAGATGGTACTTTCTTGAAAATGGATGCCTGCAGTCAAACGGTCTCATTGTAAAACTAACAATGGATAATTGATTGTATAGGAAATTCTAAATAATTGTTATGATTGTTACGTAATGTCGTCGTCGTGTATTTATTAATTATTCGATACAAAAGCATTTAGTAAAAGATTTGGGAAACGTTTGACTTCACTTGATCCACATACAACACGAAAATCTTTTGCAAAACTGTAGGTTTGAAGTACTGTCATAGCCTAGCGGCATAAGGCGGCTGTGCGTAATCGTACGGTCACCGGTTCGAATCCTGGCGGTACAGCCATCTGGTGAGAAGATGCCACTACTATCCCCTCCCAAACTAATACATGTAATCGAGACTTGATAAAATAATCGTTGAGATGTAATGGCCACGATGCCAAAATTTCCCTAACAAAAAAAAAAAAAAAACTGTAGGTATGGCTCAAGGGAACACATATTTTTCACCGTGTCATGTCTTATTCGTCGTCAAAATACATACATTATATTATAATAATATCGTCGTTTTTTTGCCCTTGGATGGGTAGGAAAAATGAAAAATTTGAATAACACTGCTTTAAGCTATTATGTATTTGTCGACGAGGAGAAAATATGATGAGAGAAATGCGTTTTACCAGAGATATGGATATGGCGGTAACGACGGGCACCACGCAGCTGACGAGCACGGTCATCCTCCACGGGAACAAGCATCCGAGCGTGTATTCCAACAGGTGCCCCATCACGACGTTGGAGTTGGCATACGTGACCAACCTGCCCCTGAGGCTGGGCTCGCTAATCTCGCCGATGTACGCCAAGATGGGTCCTTCCAGTCCGATGCCGACGCCCATGACCACGGACGCTGTGTACAGGGTGTTCACGGACTGCGCCGAGTACAACAGGTACCACGAGAACACGTGCGGGATGTTCATCAGCAGCATGGTCGTCTTCCGGCCCAGTGGCGCTTGCAGGTAGCCCGACACCAAGCTGCCAAGTGGTTGGCACAGCAACAGCATACTGACTGTAATGGGTTTCGTGAAACATTACACAGTAATATATGTTGCAAGTGCTAATGTGATAGAGTTGCAGTTTCCTCAATGAATATATAGTTGCATTATATTAGCTCACGGTTTTAAATTCAATGTTTTAGGCAGAACCATCTCGAAATTATTTCTAATGAAGTCATTTAGAGCCATTTTTCACCAAAGAGCGGCTTAAGGAGGTGGTTCTAATATTAAATAATCTTCAAAGATATATGTATTGTGTTTACGATTGAAATTATTAATATATCATTATTAAAATGTTGTGTTTAATTGTCGAGCAGTAATAGTTTTACTAATAGCTAATAAAATTAAATAAATTAATTTAAATGTTGTGTTTGTATAAATTCATCAAATTAATTGTTGTATGATAAGGGTATGAATTATAATGAGTATTTGTTAAACAAATGTTTATGTCATATATTTTACTTGGTTTTTAAAAATAGTAATCAACCATGTGGTTGTACACTCGTTGTTAAAACTTGAATGTCATATTGTCATATATTTAAATATTTTATTAATTTATAACGATTATACTCAATGCTATTATATTTTTTTATATACGTATTCGTATTATATTTGTAAAAAATTGTTTTATTTGATAGTTTTATACGATGTATAACTTATAAATACAATATTAATAATTGGAGTAAACGTATGTATGAATTGTATGTATAAAAATATTAAATAACCATATTATTGTACAATAATCATTTAAATTCAGAAATACAACTTTTTAAAAGTTATAAGAATTATTTAAACGCACAAACACCATATGCATTTTTGGATTATGCTAAATGTTTTTACTGAATTCATTTTGAGACCACACATAGCAAAGATTTTAATGGAAAATCGAGAACGAAAAGAATGTAATATTTTTTAGATGAAAATAGAAAACTATTTTACCATAATATTTGTTAATAAGGAAGAAGGTCATTTTTGAGTGAAAGGAGTACTGCCTTTATCATTGACTGGGATGGAAAACATATATTAGGGTTACTTACAAGTTTTAATTTTGTGAGTCGTATTCGCTGGTCAAATGGAGTAGGAAACCTTTCTCTTAAGTTTGATTACAAAGAAAACTTAAAAAGGCTAAAGGGCATTTTATGTAATGGTATTTTCAAGCTATTTCAATATTGAGAGTTTAGTAAAATTTTCTTGATTTTAGTCCAGTTTTATAAAAATGTGAACGTTCAATTGCTTATAAAGGCAAACTTTTATGGAACCCCTAGTATTTACATAATATTACTATCCGTTTTCGTCACTTATCGTTAGTAGTTCGTTTAAATTATGTAACTATTGTAAGAAGTACAATCATAGCCTAGCGGCATAAGGCGGCTGTGCGTAATCGTACGGTCACCGGTTCGAATCTGGTCGGCACAGCCGTCCGGTAAAAAGATGCCACTACCACCCCCTCCCAAACTATAACACGTAATTGATTCTTCATAAAATAATGGTTTGAGATATAATGGCCACGATGCAAAAATCTCCCTAAAAAAATTAAAAACTATTGTAAATATGTATTTTAAGTTTATATTACAAACCAAACCAAGAAGCCTGATTATCGTCTAGCGACAGGCCCTCTTTTGCGTTGTGAAGTTGACCAATCACTATTGTAGGAACGGCTGTCATCATTCCCAAGTCCAATAACAGCAATCCCTCGGCGATTGCCGGTAACACCTGAAGTGTGAATAATTGTGTAACTATAACGTGATTTTGTATTATAATACCTTATGTGGTTTGGAGTACATCATCGGAAATTATAATTATATTATAATAATATTGATGCAAAATTGAATTACAAATGATTATTCCAGAACCATGTTTAAGATTACTGCACGATTACTAAAAGTCTCGATATATTTGTCAAGCAATATGGTATTCCTAAAAAATGTACGTCATTTGCATTGAGCTATAGTATTATACAATCCCAAAGTGATATCTGGTAATTATTTTGATTCGCTCAATTATATGTAATGCTATAGTTGTCATCGCAAACACGTGTTTTCTCCGATTCAGGTTTTATTTTTTAACACTGGGTAGTTTTTAATATACATAATATTAAACGCTATTGTCTATATTATCGGTGGTTTGTGGACATTCATAGTGGATTTACCGACGCAGGCGAATTCATGTTTTTTGCGTGATTGGGAAAATATAGCGGAAAAATTAAAATAGAAAAAAACACAATAGCAGAGTGAATTTCGTATTATATTTCTGAAATTCTGATACATATGTATGTAACACTGCCGGTGTCGTTGGACACTATGGAAAAGTTTCGACTTACCATCGAAGTAAAACAAAAAGACAAAAACATTAATTATAATTCAAATAGTAATTCGTATCGGTCGTCTACGTACCTGTGCCAGAATACGGCGTTTCTTGTGGTGGTCATTATGATTATAGTGTGTGCGCTTTTCGTTCTCTTCTTTGGCACTATATTATAATACATAAAAAAAAATAAAATAATAATAAAATAAAATAAAACCATAAATACTAAAATATGTTAGCAAATAATGAAATTAATTGAAAATAAAATACGATTTACGCTTATTGATTATGCACACAATAAAAATTTGTGTGTATTTATTTTATAAAAAATATTATACATTTTATATTAATTTGTTATATATATATATATATATATAAACAATTTTTAGATAATATCCTAATTATAGAAACTAAACAGTATTAGAATACGCGACAATCCGTTTTGGCCAATCTTACCTTGGTTACCTACTCATATATTATAATATAAATAGTATATGACAATAAATTAGAATTATTGTAGAGGTGAACTTTTTAGTATAAATTTGTTTTCATGTTGAATATACTTATTTATTTTAATTTTTTTTTCTATAATAAATGTTTATAACATTTAAAAATATAAATTATTTAGTGTTATTTAGTTAATATTATGCAACGTTTTTTGAGTCCCTAGCAATGTATTATTTAGTAAATTTATATAATAAAAACAAGTTTATGATTCATGGATTTGTCTTGTAGATTAATAATATGGAGAATCGAGCTTATTTTGAAACCTACGTTTATAATAAAATTATTTCTATACCTACCAACAATTATTTGTTCTACTTAAAATTACTAATTTATCTGAAATATTGTTATACATTCCATCGATGTGTTTCATAAAGTAATTTTAAATGATTATAATTGTTTGAGTAGTTTGACATCAATAATTACACGTATTAAATATATTTTATTTGTTGTTTTCTAGAGAATAGTTATTAGAAATAACATTAATACTAATAATATTTGGTAAACATCACTATTGACTAACACTTCGATATATATAAATACATCTCGATTCGATTAAATATACGTATATATATATATATATATATATATATATATATAATATATCTAATAAATATTTAAAAGAGAAATATAATTTTTAATTGAGAGAGTACAGGTATATTAGGCTATTGAACGATTAAATACATTTTTGGTTGAACTACTGTGCAAATATCATATTCAGTCCATTAGTTAGACGTTATTAAATTTAAGTGCATTAAAATTAAAAACCGAAAATATTTATTATTTAACAAAATTCAAAATATGACCCTCCCCCCTAACAAAATAAAAATAAATTGCTATCTAGATGAAATGTTGGAAAAGTAATACGGTCATATTACATCGAAGCAATTTTTCTGGTCGTCGAAATCGTTTGCACAGACAAAAAAAATAAAATAATGAATAAAAACACGTATTCTGAGATAAGACCAACCACGGTTTTATTTTAAAACTAAAATCAATAAAAATATTGGCCATCGTAGTTTTCAACGTTAAATTATACTGTTTTAGAAAATTCTCGTGCTACCTTACTTTCTACCCCTTTTACCAAGTTAATATATTGGTCTTATAACTTACAGTTGATCGTGGAGTTCTTTCATGATGATGATAATTATGATGATGATTTAGATCAATTTAATCGTAGTCTCGAGACTAAATGGATACATCACACTACGAGCACACACGATGGTTTGGGCCACGTTCTGGAGACGTGCAACAGCCTACTGTTCCACTCTGCGCACACGGTGTCCATGTCGTGGACCGTAACCGGTTTGTGAGTTTTTCTCATTTATCTTCTTTAGTCACATTTTTTTATACCTAATTATTTAATAAAATTATATGTGTATACAAATATAAAACAAGATATAAAATATTTGACATGAAACAAATTATTGTAAGATTTTTTTTTCAAATTTAATAAAAATAATAAGGTGTAATAAATTATTTTACAACATGAAGTTATAGGATTATTATAATGCCGCGGCTGTAAATTATCAACTATAAATTTACTTTAATATTTTTTTAAATGATGAATATAAATTATTATTATTATATTTAATTTTCCATTTTTAAAATTATTTTGTCACCTTATAAATACATTATTTTTAGGTCATTCTTATAATACTTTTATCAGGTATTATCAACATCCAATATCTATTATTATCGAGAATTCGATCAAACTCGGTTGTTAAGTGATTTGCCAAACAATATAGCGCCTATTTGGTTGTTCTGGTTATTTACAAATTATTCTCGATTACGATACACAAATATTATTTTGCATCGAGAAATAATCATAAAATATTCTAAAAAAACAGAGAATTATTGGAGTAATTTATAATTTTATCTATTTTCAGCTACGTCTTTTTGGCACGTTTAGATAATCGTACAAAACACAAGAAATATTTTATAAGACTTTTACACTTGATTGTTTTCTTGGTCCGACACGTGTACACCGTTAGAAAATACCCGACTACGTTTATCAACTTTCTATACAATAAAAGATAAACCCATTTCGTACAAAAAAATGGGCTCCACGATTTTACAAACGGCTCATATTTTTTTTTCCATTATCCTCCGTGGGTTGATGAACAATATTTTTCGATTTTTGTACTACATTGTTCGAATTAGTAAGCCCTAAGTGTAGTTTTAAGCAATATTTTGTGAATTTTAGAAACTGAAAACAGTGTTGAGTCTTATAATATGATCCTGGTTGACCATACGGATTCACGTTTTGGGAACCAGTCTACTCGGGAACACAATTTTGAATATATAATGACACAATTTATACCTTAATTATACATTATTATCTTTTTCTTGTTTCTAGATTCCCATTGAATTACTTAACGTTTATCGGTTTTACCATGAGTGTTTTCTATAATTGATTTATTTACTGTCCACTAATACATGATTTCGACCAGAAATGTTACTTTTATGAACAGTCGGATAACTGTTAGTTTTTTCTCAGCTAGAAAATATTGTTTAGTTAGTATATACGTGACTTCAAAATCCTAACTCCTCAGTTCCATTACGCTATAGTCAATCGCGTATCGTTTCTACGATTTTATCTACATTTACTTAAATAAATAATATAAGTACCTATTTACTATGCGCTGTCAATAAAAAGAACTTATTTTTATGTACTAGTAAGTGAGAAGAACTGGTTATCTCATAGTACATAGTATTTATTATTCTTATTAACTGTTGTTAGCTGTTTTAAATTTCTTATTCTGGTTCTAAGTTAAAAGAAGAATGTATTATTGGTTTTACCACATGTTGTGTGTTTTTTTATACATAAATATTGTAAGTAAGGCCCGGATTCTTATGCAAAAATTGATAAATATACATATGCACATAGTTATGCACTCTAAAATTATAAAATACGCAATTCATTTTTTACTGTGTGTTAAAAACTAAAAATTAAAAAAGAAATATAATATATTAAACATATATGATATATTTATATATTTTATATATAAATATAAAATATATTAAATGAAATAAAATACAATTAAAATATCAATATTTAAAATGTGTACATAATAGTGTAAAAATATATATTAATTATTGAATGAGTACATGATGTAACTAATTGTGTTTTAAAATTATCAAATTGAATACATTTATGATTATCAGGTAGCTTCACTTTGTACTTCGAAAAAACTTTATTCCATGTCTGCTGACACAATAGGTGCATATTTGAAACAAAAAATATATTCCATTGATAACTCTTCAGGTCTTCGCCATCGAAACTTATTTCTTTGCTGATAATTCTAGACATTTTTTTATTTGTGATAATCTGGAATTTTTCAATATTATTTTAACATTAACAAATTTAATACCTTGCCATCTTGCATCTAATTTATTTTCAACAACCAATTCTAGAATTTTTTCAACATTAACATTTGATATTTCTAGACATGTAATATTGTTTGTAATGCATTAAACATTTAATAAAACTACCTAAAGTTCATCTTTCATCAAGTTATCATTGTTATTCCGTCAAATTATATTTGTCAGAAATGTCGGCTAGTACAAATATATTAAACTTTGAATAAAAATTTTAAATATTGTATTAATAATAATAAAATATGCATATTTTATGTAATTATCCGGAAATATGAAATTATTATGCATTTTGATGCAAATATGCAAAAATAAGCAAAAAAAAAAATGAATTGTAGAATCTACGTTTTATGAAACGTCAAGTTATTTAATCAAAATTATTAGAATACAAATTTAAAGGAATATGCATTTGCATAAAAATCTGGGCCTAAATTATAAGTGTATATATTTCCATCAATGTACATGATTTTTGAATTTTCCGTCAGGATATTTATTTAATACATAGTCGTATAAACTTAATAATAATTTATGCTCTAATTGTTATTACTTATTAGCCGATTATAGTTAATACATTTTGAGTCACTTAATTTTTAACCAAAACCTCTTAACCTCCGGCTAGGTAATTTTTTTTAATCCTTTCTTAATGAGACTAAAGATACATAATAAAATGAAACTACTGACCAAATCATATGCCCATATCTACAGTAGTTTCGGCTAGGGATATTTATTTCATTTTATTCTATTTACCATTCTTGACTACTTTGGGGATTGAATTTTGAAAACTTCTGTCTTTGTGTAATGATTTGCTTTATTTTTGTGTATTTAATATTTATACACGATAATTATAATACTACCAATCAAATTCCAAAAAATAATATTAACCTTTAAGTGGCCGTAACTAAAGTTTCAGAACAAGGTTTACGAGGTATAATTATAGAAATTTGTGTGGAGCAAATTGCTGCCCATGTAAAAAAAAAAAAAAACGAGTGGGCCTCGCTTTGCTGTACAGTTGGGGCTGGAGTGTACCTCGTTTATAGGATAGGTCATTATTACAATGCATTTGTTAAATTTGAATGCAATAATAGATATCATTCTATACAAATAACGATTCTGAACGGAGTTAATATGTTTGTCTAAAATGTGTATATAATAATATAGTATTATATATTTAAATTGAATTATAATGCAATTTCGTAAAAATTTAAATTTCAAACCGTCTTTAAATTTTTTCCTTTTAGTCCGGTAGAAATTTTTTTATATATTTCTGAAGATTAGCTTATGGACAAACTAGTGTCAAAATTTTGAACCTTAAGTATAAACAGAAAAAATTTTATGAATTTTTATCTATAAAATAACTTACAAATTATCGTGATTTTGACACATTTTACACAAATTTGAGTTTTATGGGCTTATAAAAAAAATTTGAGTAAAACGATCTCCGACCTTTTTTATTGACAATAATTTTAACTAATTATAAACTTTTTTTTAAATTTTCAAGAGTTTTCGGTCCGCCAATTAAATTTTATAGATGTTTTAAAAAAAAAAAAATTACAAAAATTGAAAAATTAAATTGTCTATAATTAAGTCAAAATATGTCAAAGTACTTTAAAAATTTAACCATGTATAGAGAACGCCAATATAAAGATTTGGTGAAAATTTCAAGTTGTTGCGGTTTTTCGTTTTTGAGTTAGAGCATTTAAAAAAAATGTATTTTGTAAAAATGTGATTTTGCGTAAAATTTCCCGGTTTTTTGTAATTTTTTTTATCATTTTTTTCGATTTTTTCAAAAAGTATTAAAAAAGTTGGATTTTTGACACACCCAAGTACCATTTACATTCTTTTTCCTTTTAGAAAAGTTGCTGTATAAGCAAATCGAAGCATTTTTACTGCAAAAAAAGTTGTCAGACACAAAAAAAAAAACACACATCATTGTATAATCAATAGATTCCATCACTCCGTTCAAAATCTAAAAAAAATTGATGTAACTCTAAATGCCATGATCATGTGTCTTGTCTAAATACATCATAAAAATAATACATATTTCAAATTGACTCCAGTTATGAAATTGGGTTTTGAAACTAAAAGTATTATTAATATTGAAATCCTAGTTAATAAAAATATAGTTTCACTAGTTAAAAATACTTTATTTTTATCTATTTATGATTCATTTTTAATAGCATAATAATATTAATTCATTATAAAAAAAAAAAAAAAAAATGCATTAGCTTAAACTGGTTATATGATGATAACTAAGCCACCACTAACAAATAATTATAATTTAAATGCGAACAAAATAATTAATAAAATTAATTACTAAAAATGTATTTCATTAAATAAATATTATTGACTATTGTAAAATTAAAAGACTTGTTATCGTATCAACCATGAACCATGTAATATAAATGATATATATGACAACCATATTTTTATAAAATCACTGTACAAGATCTTTGATAAATCAACCCAAGTATCTGTTTATTCGTATAACAAGTATAAACTTATTTTTAGATTCTGAATAGAGTGATGGAATCTATTGGTTTTACAATATTGTGTTTTTTGTGTCAATCATCACGTTTAGGGGTGGTAAAAATGCTTTGATTTCCTCAATGTTTGTTATTATTCAAAAAGTATATAAGTCGCAGAAATGCGAAATTTTTACCAGTTAGCATTTTATTTAAGTAATTTTTTTCAAAATATTATACTGATTTTTAAGCAACTTATAAGAATTTGAAATATTTGATTTTTTACATTTTCTTTTTTTATAATTATTGTAAATAAAATTTGGTTGGTATAAAATATTTGAAAATTTAATAGAAGATTTCACAGAAGTTGTTTATATTGTCATTCAAAAATAATTGAAATTCATTGGCACAATTATTTTTTATAAGCGTTTGAAAAGCAAATATTGAAATAATGTTTTGTTTTAAATATTTCATTATATATTATATAAATCACCTATTCTAGACTAACATATCATCTCCATTCAGAATCGTTATTCGTATACAATGATACCTATCATTGCATTCAAATTTAACAAATCCATTGTAATGACCTATCCTATGAACAATGTTCATTCAACCCCCTAATGTAGAGCGGAGCGAGACCCATCCGGTTCTTTTTCTTAGATTAATAAATATTATTTTAATTATAAAAGTTTTTTTTATAAATAAATAAATATGCCTCTATTAAAATACAATTTTCAAATAATTCTCAGTTATTTGAATAGACTTTCGTCTTTTTTTTTAACGAGCAATGTTGTCTATCACAAATTCAAAATTATATTTTTTGATGGATTCTAGTAGAATATTCGTTTCATAACATTTTGATTGTTTAGTTATAAATTGTGGTTGGTTACTTTACCATTTATCACCCTCAAAAGTTGAGGAAATTTAATGTTAGTCTTAATCAAAATAATTTTAATTTTCTAGACCTAAATAATATTTAAATTGTTTGACTATTTCTATATAATTACTATAATTTATACAGATTTTAGCATAGCAATATTTATTCTGAAGCCTTTGGCTAGTGTTACTGCGAACAATACATAATATGTTTTGATATTATCCGCAGGTCGAAGAACCTCTTCGAAGACGCGTAGGTTCGATGTTCAAACTTAACATTAGTTGCCAGGAATATTCGCAGTATCATTGATGCAACGAAAACGTTTAGAACAAGAGCTAAACGAGTTATATTAAGGTCTGAAAATGCCCGTTGGAGCTGTGATCTTTATATAAATGCTTATTATTGAAAAAATATAAATATTTAACATGTATAAAATATAAAATGTACATATAAAAGAAAATTGTTTAATATTTTTACAAATAGAGATTTTTACAAAAAAAAAAAAAAAAAAATGTGAACAAATATTCACATAACGAACACATACGAATATCTGTAATTTATTATATGAATGTATATATGAACATTATGAACACGTCATATTTAGATAAACTCTCTTCTTAGGCTATACAACGATATACACACCCATTGTATGTAAACGATATAGTATTATTTATTATAATAATATTATGGTATTTGTTTAATTTTCTTCATTTTTTTTCGAGATTTGTGTTTCAATTTCGGCGAGAGTTTTGCCCTCCGTTTCCGGCACATAGTAGTACACGAACACAATTCCAGCGCTTGCTAGTAACCCGTAGAACAAGAAACATCCATGCAAATCCACTATGTTGATAAGGTTCACCCACGTTTTCGACACGAGGAATGCGATCACGTAGAAACTGGCAGCACAAACTCCGCCGGCGACCCCTCGTCCCCTGCAAATGGTTAACAGATTAACAATGCATGAGGTTAATATTAAATATAAAGTGGCCTGTTCACCGTTTACTCGCTGTTTCACGTTTATTAATCAATTTCTTGATCCATGTTATCGTATTAAGTCTACTTTATCATATAACTTTTTGTATTAATATTATACGTGATATCATTAACAAAATGCATTTACCGTAAACTATTTAAATTAAATAAATCAGCATAATAATATACCATCCTGATGAACGGTGAATACGTTTTTAATCTTGTAAAAAAAAAAACCCCGTTTTGTTTTTACTGTGGTGTTATACTGTGTATATAGGTTAGGTTATAGGTATAAGGCGAACGTCAGGGCCGCATTTTCTCGAACGAAGGTCATTTTTTTCATCGTATTCACAATTAAAAAAATCGACATTTTAGAACTTTAAGCAGTACGAAGAGATAATACGACGAGTTCCGTAGTAAATTTTTCCATCGGAATTAAAGGGCTGAATTGGTTGTCCGAGACAAACGGCACCGGTCAACTGTCGACAGTAATATTGTATCGTTGTTGCACATACCTGGTCGGAAACATTTCGCTGATCAACAGCCACGGTACTGGGGCGATTCCCAGGTTCATGGAGAAGTACAGCGTGCAGAATAGCATCAGCGGTATCATCGGCAGTGAATACCAGAAAGTGGAGTACGTGTAAACGCCCAGCAGCAGGCAGCATGTGGCGCAGCTGGTCATGGAGACGAGCGACAGCGTTCTCTTGCCCAACATGTGCACCATGCAAATGCACGTCACGGTCCCGGCGCCTTGGAACGCAGCCGACATAACCTGAAACCATAAAAGTGCCGACAACATTATCCGGTAACTGCATCGTCGTCCTGGTTTCAGGATAACAACATCCCACGCAAGTCGTGCGATGCTGGCACAAGTAAACCACGATCGTTGTCAACTGGATTGAGTTTGGGTGAGAACGATTGATAATACTAACGATTGATTTTTTTTTTTTTTTATTATTGCTTTAATTTAGTAACGATTAATAATGGGTAAAATTGAAATATAGTTGAATAGCATGTCATGCGGGCTCCTGCATTGTACACGTATTAATGTGTTATACGTATTGTGCATTATAATAATAGTATATATGTACCACGCGCATATTTATACTATTTTGTATAACATGCATAAATTTTAAAATGTAATCTGATGATGAATTGACGACTGCAAATTTCTAAATAGATAATACGCAAGCACATGATTAGGTGCTACGGATCTACTAGACGAAACGCTAAGCGAGCAAGTGTTATCAATATATACAAATAGATTAGACCTAAGAACCATTCCGATCGTCGTGTACAGACGGCCTTCTCGTAGTTATATTTTCGCAACACAACGGACCACTGGATATTGTCATCAATGGAGCATTGTAAAATACGAACAGATTTGACATAATATCAGATGAGTTTTAGCCACGTCACGTCACTTTGTACAACAGCGTTTAACACTGAATTATTCAGCAAAAGCGTAGGTATTGTAAACGTCCAAAGTACTTTTATATTAACAAACATTGTTCATGGACTGCTCGAAAGTGTAATCGAGATATAGTAGCTCGACTGGCACGCAACAATAACAACATTTTGTAACTCACTTAAGTCCAGGAATTATTAGCTGGTGAACATAACGTAATGTAATGTGCATGCTTTGAATGCCGAAAACATTTCAAACAACAGTGAAATACAAAATATTGAAAACAATAATAATTACAGCTTTTCGATGCTTTTGATTCTAAGCTTATTTCATTATAGTTATTAATTATTGACCAAAAAGTGTATGTTACAAATTGCGTAGAACTTAGTACTAGGTATATCTTTCTTTTTTTTAGTTTAAATTTACAGACCGACTGAAAACTAATTCTAACGAAAAACCATTGCAGTTACAAGCACTAAACACATTTATTGGGCAGTTCCAATAATTTCTATTAAGTATCGATCTCTAATACTTCGAAAATAGATGTGCACTCAGGGCAAAAGTTATAAATTTCGTTATTTAATTGGAAAACGCTATTTTTTCATCAACTTATATACCTAAGGTACGATCGTTATTTCCTTTAAACTTTTCTGCGATTTTAATGCATCGTACCGATTTATTTGGGATTATGTTGTTTAAGGAGCTGGAACGTAGTATGTTTAAAGGAATAATATTATTTAGACAATTCATGCTACATGTACATTTTGACTTTGTCGATGCGTGAGTAGTATGTAAATATACATTATACATTAGTGTTTGTAACCCGTTATCGTTATTATCCGTAAACAAATGTGTCCACACTTGACAGTAGGGATATAAAGGACTGTATAACATAATAATATTATAATGGTCGAGATCTGATGAGATCTTCCGCCGAGAAAAGCTGGGGAGACAACTTACGGTGAGTACGTTCGGTGATAGCGGTACTTTTAACCGAGCGAAAACTTCGATCATGTACGCTCGCATGGCGGTCAGCGAACCCGCGTGGAAGAAGAAGAAGTACGTGGTGATCAACCGCAACGGAATGAGAATGCCGGGACGGAGTAAGTCTTTGATGACGTCTACGAAACCGGGCTTGCGCTGAGGTCGCGTTCCGTATTCGCTGTCTGAAAAATAAAACCAACTTCAATATCAAAATATCCCATTGTGGAATGGCAGGGAAAACATGGTTTCCATTACGTGATCTTGAGAGTTTTGCAGTAAAACCGCTGTACAGTCCGGGAGCGTAAATTATTATTACGCGGACCCGCTTACCTAATGCTTCGTACGCGTTGCCTGTAGAATTATAATACCGACCAACAAATGTGTGTCTATATTTGAGTAGTGGTGTAAACAGCTCAACTAGAATTGGTTGGGTTCGCCGCGCAGAGATTAGTGAGCTATGTGGGTGTATAAATGTGTACGGTGTATATATAATATGTGTGTGTCTTTTGTGTGTACCTCAAAACTAAGAAAAAAAAAATTAGGAACTGAAACAATTAATATAAAACTAAAAATAATGATAACTGTATGTATAGCTGATATAAAATAATTAACAAATCTTACAAATGAATAATTCACAGCAATACAATAAATAGTATAAATATGTGCCTGTCGGCTTGCAATATAAATATAATTGAATAATGATTGAATAACTCAGTATCAACACGGTTCACAATAATGATAATAATAATAATAACTCCCGGTTTGTGGAGCGCAGACTGGCCAGCTGGTCCTTTAGATCTATATAAATAATAATTACAATAACTTTGCGGCGATTTGCGCACGCACCAAATACAAATATTTTATAAGAAAAACGGGCTGTGGTGATTAGCGCGCACAATACAATAATTATGGTTAACAAAAATACAATTTCAACTAGCGGCGATTAGCGCACGCATAAATAAAATAATAAAAATTACTAACAAATTGAAATAGGTCGCGGCGATTCGCGCACACGACAATAACAAAAATGAAAAAATAGCGGTGATTAGCGCCCGCTATAATAATGAAAATAAGAAATAGTATAATAATAATAAAAAATAAAACAATAATCTAGTGGCGATTAGTGCACACACAAAATATTATATATATATGTATTATGAAAATTTCACTAAATAATTTACTTTAAACTGTTATAATACGTGGTTTACATTGCCGTTTATACACGTCTTTCTCGGACCGTGGTTTTTGCGAGATAAGAAAAAATTTACAATAAAATAAATCACGCACACAAAGATTACAATAATACACACACATTGGCCTTTTCGGTTACATAATTTACAATGAAGAACGATTAACATATTATACTAAAATTAAATTGTGATATGTCTGTGTGTTTGTGTGTGTGTTTGTCGGCCAGTGATAATTGTTTGCGGCCCGAAATAAGTCAGCGACTGTAATAGTCGCTATAGTTTGGGGTGGGTGGACGGTGGAGCATGCCTAATGAATAATAATATGTTGATGTTGTCAAATGCAACGCGGTGCATCGTGCGCATAATAATCATATCGATGTTGCGGCGGCGACAACCGCCAAACTTAGCAAACAAAAATTATAATCCCCGTTCCGGCAGAGAGTTGATAAAACCGTTTTCACAAACCTGGCACCCCGGTGTATCCGGCAGATTTTCGCAACTTGGCTTCCCACATGGTGTTGTACTCGTCCTTAGACGCTTCGCAGTATAACTCGAGATCGTGAAACTCTTCACTAACGTCTTCGGCGGAAACCCAGCCGCGGAGCCATCTGAGCGCCGACATCGCATCGTCCCTTCTGCCTCTCGTCAACAGCCATACGGGTGACTCGGGTATCTGTGCAACAGTAAACACGATTACGAAATGGAATATTCTAGGACTATTTTACGACTGATATTTTGTTCCGATTTTTCATTTGCGTTACTGTTAAATCCGAAGACGTACATTTATACGGAAACATACAAACAACTGGACGGTGTACCTACACGAGATAACGGATCTTTTACGACTGTTAAAGATAAATGGGTGTCCACGAGTGTTCAACATTTTCAAATGTAGTTTCGCAAACCTCTTTGTAACACTCATGACTGCGATTATTGGAGTACACGTTAATTATTCAGATCACGCAATAAATTATTATTTGTTGTATTATTAATTACAGAATTGTAAACGGAAATATAATATATCTATTTTTATTTTTATTTCATTAAGAGATGATTACGCCGATACGGAAAATATAATACAAGTAAACGATATAAATTTATTCCAGGTATCAAAAAGTTATCGAAATGGTATTGTATAAATAATTAGAAACAATGATATTCTTATGAATCATTTGATAATGTACGCATAATAATATGTGTTTACTGTTTATATGACAATAAATTATTATAAAAAATGCTTTTAAAGACCGAAAATTCGTTGTCCACTATGCGTTTTTTAAATTCGAGTCAAAATCAAAAAATACATA
Source organism: Chaitophorus viminalis (assembly GCA_025469195.1). NCBI lineage: Eukaryota > Metazoa > Arthropoda > Insecta > Hemiptera > Aphididae > Chaitophorus > Chaitophorus viminalis. The sequence goes on from JAIPRK010000476.1 coordinate 131,397, forward strand.
AATTTGTCCATGATATTGGAAAAATGTCCTCAACATTTACGCAAAAGGAATCTTAAAAAAAAATATAAATTGAATTCGCTGCAGTTGTTTTTGTCTTGGTTCTATACGATAATATAGTATTAAATATAATATTATCAACAAAGAATCGAAAGAAGGAAAAACAACAATCAATATTCAACTAAAGATAGCACAAAAGAAAGATATTACGTTCTGGTATATTTGAACATGTTCTTCGATCAATTCTCGGAATACGAATTAATAAAAATACGAAAACCTCCATGCAGTGGTGTATAATTTTCTCTTAGTCGTTGGTCCGCGCAGAATTTACGATAAAAGAAAACATTTACCCTACAGCGTTTATCCGATTGCTATGCTGTATAATTCTACTTTTAATGGGTTACTGATTATGCGAAAAACAATATGACGTACAAAGCGTTTCCAGTTATCTAGGCCGCGATTACAATAACTGTAGTATTATTTTGTATCGTAATATTATGTAAAAGAAATACTATACGTAAACATTATGCAAAAACTCGCTGCGTACTGCGTATCAAGTATTATTTGTATACATTTCAAGTATGGTAGAACAATATGCGGTGTGGTAGACCGTATGTTTGTTTTATCGAAGTCTTACGGCCGAAAACTTTGAGATGAACTCGTAAATTCCATATTATTTTAATATCGAGTTATCCGATTTAGTGGTAGGGAGGGAGTGGGGAATTTCACTCTTGTAACCGACGGATCGAAGTTGCTCGCTAAACTCAAGTGAAGAAGTGCAGCAGGTGGACACAAGTCGCGATCCAACATCAACATTGTACTAGGGTTAATATTAAAAAATGTACATCGCGTATCGAGAAATATAAAATTATAAAATAATACGATTACGACATTGATGTTTATATTTTCAAGTATCAATTATAAAAAAAACCAGTCAATAAGAATATACAATATTTAAAATATTGATTCCGCAAACCTTTTCATGGGTAACAAAATCGTAACACTGACGATTATTCGCACTGTACGCGAGAACACCCATTCGATTAATCGCCGTCTAAATCAACCCTGAGACATTTTGTATCAGAGTATTGTCAACTACGTAGGTGGATGTAATTGTATAATTAAAGTGAATAATATACCTTATCTATCGTCGAATATTTATCACTCGAATGTATTTAAATAATAAATTCCTAACATCACGATCTGTCCGAGCAGTCAACTGTACACTGTATATAATTATATTGTGTATACACTACTAGTGAGCAAACAATATGCAGCGGCAGAATTAACGAAATTTAGAGGGAGTCAGGATGGCTTAGGCTCTTGAACATTCAAATTAGCTCCCCCCAATCGACATTACAATTAAAACAAAATATAAAAATGTTATAAAAGGTACCTTAAATAATAATTTTATAATAACTTATAAAATTGTATAAAATAAATTTTGTTTTAAAAATTGATCTGGATTATATTTTCAATACAACAAATATCATATTATATCCACAATAAATGTATACATTTAAATAAATAAAATTACAATATAATAAATTATAAAGTTGTATTATTTAAGATCGTTTCTATTGGTTTAAAAGTTTTGTAGTGCCATTTTTTTTTTTTAGCTAAATCTGGAGGTTATTATTAATATTGTGTTTAGAAAATTTAGACCCCCCCTCCTCTAATTAAAAATTTTAAATTGCGCTTATAAATGACAGATGGAATTTTATTTTTTATAGAAATTAACAGTTGAAAACTTCTTTAACTCGTTTATTTGATGTTAATATCTTAAAATCGAATTATCTGGTCTCACAGGTGGCGGGTTAATGTGGTTTGCAGAACATGAGATTTTGCGTTGCGATAGAGGAGTGTTTGCGGGTAAGCACGAGCTCACCGCACGAAAACAGGGCTCTGCGCACGGTTAATATTATAAAAGCATCACGCCTAGGGTCGGAGAAAATAAAATAATACGGCCGCAACAGTATAGTATATAATTTATACTTTCAAGTGTGAGTTATCAGCGCATAACATTGTTATTAATTACGGTTATTTTTCGCGACGGGGTGCAGATGCGACATTGCTAATTTTTCACTTTCAGCTCATGTGTGTGCACAACAAAAAAACTGCGTGTGACGACGATGTATTGTATACAAAAGGGATAATCGATTGCATAAACGACATTGTGGGTTTGATGACCTGCGATCGTGAGGGTCCGGCAAAATTCCTCGGATATCTGTTGTTTTTACAATCCCGTCGTTTATTATTTCAGGTACCATTCATCCCTCTCCCACTTGAAATATTATTACTCGTCATATTTTATGGTACTCTGTATAAATGGTAATTACAATATTCTAAAGCTATCCTCTGGACTGGGCGACCGAAAAAATCAACAATTTTACCACCCTCACAAGATAATTAAGTATCGGTGGAGAAAAAAAAAAATGGCAGACGAATAATAGATATCGATATCGACACGAGATATCACGCGCTAAAGATACAGTCTGTTATAATATATGATGAGAATCGATTATGTTTTTAAAAACGAAAACGTCCTCAACACCAGATTGGCGTTTCGAAAGATTTTTTGGTGTACGCTATTGTTGGTACGTTAGTTCGTGCTTATCATACATAGTTATTCGATCCGTATGCATCCATAAAGAGTATGAGTGAAACTTTCAACATAACACGGTCCAAAATTCACACGAATCTTTTGCAAACAGCTGGTAATATCCGTGCGAACAAATTTTTACCACTTGTCTCATTCGTTGTCGAACTGCACATAGTAATACCGTCGAATGGCATTTGGATACAGGGAAAAGGGAACGACCGAATCGCCCTCAAACTACAGTCGTTATTGGAATAATCGCAATATTAGGTATACAACTTAATTATAACGCATAATCAATCCCGAAAACGGATATGTGTGCGTTCATGAAAATTGATGATGCCTGCAGTCGGTCGTATATATATCGGTCGTGTACAGCGCTTACAACATTTAATATTATTACCGGCAGGCACGCGATTATTAATATTTCGGCGGCGAGGGGGGGACTTAGGTAGCGGGGAGGCATCAATGAATTTTACCAGAGATATGGATATGACGGTGATGATGGGCACCATGCAGCTGTAGTACATAGCATTCCTCCACGAAAACAACAACTGGAGGATGAACTCCAACAGGTGCCCTATCACGGTGTTGGAGTTGGCGTACGCGGCCAACCTGCCCCTGAGTCGGGGCTCGCTGATCTCGCCGATGTACGCCAACGTGGGCGCCTCCAGGAACCCGATGCCGATGCCCATGATCACGGACGCGGCGTACAGGGTGTTCACGGACTGCGCCGAGTACAACAGGTACCACGAGACCCCTAGCGGGATGTTGACCAACAGCATGGTCTTCTTTCGGCCCAGCGGCGCTTGAAGGCAGCCCGATAACACGCTGCCCAGTGGCTGGCACAGCAACAGTATACTGCCTGCAACGAGTTCGCAAAACATTATAACATAATCTATTATGAAATAAATTTTTATTCTCTATTACCGGAAACGAAAATATAATATAAATATATATAAGGAAAGTGGTGGATTTACGAGGGGGTCCGTGAGGTCTGGACCCCCCTCACCAGACGCCGATGTAATATTATATATAATTAGTTTTATTGCAATTTTATCAGAATAACAATGATCGATAGACGATGGCTGTATATTATACGGATTGTATCGCATGTCTTCATAATATTGTAATTGAGTATTTGACACATGGTATATGCTAGAAATACATATAATTTTTCAGGACCCCCCTCCGAGAATATGTTGAAAATCCGCCACATTTTGCAAGTAATATTATTGTTTGCGACGTTCTGCAAATTGTTTTATGGTCAACTACAAAAAAAAAAAAAAACTATTAAATAATCTCGTTCGTTTAATTTTCAACCCTTAAGTAAGTTTTTTTTTATATTAGTGATTAGTAAAACTATTGTTGCTCAACCATTAAGAAATGAAAATTTACCCAGTATAGGCATAGTATTCAAAAAAAAATTATATAATAATAAAGTGATATTGAATTACTATTACACAACACTGATATTGATAAATTTTGATGTATAAATGAAACAATAAACATTTAGGAAAGTTTTACAATTTGGGTAGATAAAAACAAAATTACGTGTTCGGTACAAAATAAATGTAATGTAAATAAATAATGACAATCTTTTCCAATATTTAAGTGCATGTACACCAGTTACAGGCCAATAATTAAAATCAAAAATCATATAATGATAATAAATATAAATAAGTTAAGGGGAAAAGTTGCATATGTTCATAATTTTGTCAACATAATATAAACGTTTAACGGTACAAGTACACATAAAAGGCAGGATATCGCTGATTGTTTAGAACCCCGAATACTTACACATCCGTTCTCACCGCACACTGTGGGTAGATAGTTCTTAGTTTAATTAAAAAAAAAAAATAATACATATAATAATATATAAATAATAATAATAAAAATAATATTTATTATTACGAACCGAACCATGAGGCCTGGTCATCATTCAGCGACAGGTTATTTTTTGAGTTGTGAAGTTCGCCGATCACTATTGTAGGAACGGCTATCATCATTCCCAAGTCTAATACCAACAGACTCTCGGCGATCGTCGCCAACACCTGTAGCGTAAAATATTGTGTAATTAAATTATTATTATAATATCATCCTATTATGGTTGTAGAAAATTACGGAAACGACAATGACGATTAAAATGTTTCATAAAGTGATACGATTGTAACCAGTAAAACTTATGATATTAGACTGAAATTAGCATTTGTAACTTAAGTGTATCCTGAAGTTACCCGACTTTTTATAATTTTTTTTTTTTTTTTATTTATTTTGGGGTTTTAAAACGGTTGGGAGATCGATGATTTAAAATTCTAGACAAGGAGTGTTTAACTTTTTTATGCACAGAGCCACTTTTATTTTCAAAAAATCTTTTAGTTTGCATTCGTAATCTAAACAGAAATTTTATTATTAGGCTATATTATTTATTTCGCCCCATATAGATTAACATAATTATTACATTTTGAATTATAAACTATAATTATTTTATTAGTTATTCAATTTTAATGTGATACTTGATATTGTTTTGACATGCTCTGAGTATCTATTGGTGTACATAAATTAATATGATGGCGGGCAACTAATAAAATAAATATTAATTGAATACTGCTGGTCTAGGATTCAATATAATATACTACAGTTCCCGTGACTACTAATATACTGCGCAGTGGACTGTACTTATCCTATTCCACATAATACTTTTACATTGTAGTCAATTTAGTCAATGACTCGTGAGTGTTTGTGGTACCGTGTTATTTACCAACACGATTTTAGAGTAATAGGGAAAATGCAACAGAAAACCAATTGATTAGCCAATATAACGCGACTATATGCTTCTGACGAGCCGGTATCGTTGGTTTTACCGCGCTACCGGATAGTTATATACTCATCGTCGAAATCGATAACAGTAACAATAATGACAACAATAATTTATGATGAGATTAATCGCTAGCCGTACATACCTGCGCCAGGACTCGGCGTATTCTGTGCGGGTAAATTTTTTTAGGGCTGGATACGATCAGGGAATCACAGCCGGGCTCAGACATTTGCTCTCTGCGAACAAAAAAAAAAAAAAAACATCCACTAAGGTCAATGTAATTTACTGTTTATTGCCATGTTATCAAAACATGCGCGCTTTCCGTTCTCTCATTCAGCACTGTATAATGCTACGGCAATCATTTCACCGTATCATGATCGCTCGCGTTTTCATTTTCACAACCTTGTAAAAAACCTGCGATGCATTGTTTACACCGACCGTTATCGTCAGCATGATTTGGTCACACCTATTTTTTGAGAAAAAAAACCACGTTAACCGGTATTATTTATTTATGTATTTGTTTATTCGTAATGAACGCCAGTTTGACCTTCCAGTCGCGTGCACATTAAATCGACCGTGTTCCAAGTGACATTTGATTATATATTGTACCAAATAAAATATTATATAAAACTTCAGAAGATAAAAAATTAACCCATCAGTTTTGATTCACAATAATGGGAAGTATATAAATATAGTAAACCGAGTGTTGCGCTTCAAATAAAATTTTTATATCCAGGTCTTGTAGAAGATAATTTTTAAAAGTATACAAGTTCAAATACTGATACTTGAATTCAATAGTATTTAAAATTTTAATAATTGATAAAAAAAATAAATTCAAGTATAAGTACAAATATATATAAAAAGTATTTATAGATAATTTTGAATAATTATAAAATGTCGTAACATTGTTAAACATAAATTATAAGTATAACTTATATGTTGCTTGATCATGAAAAAATGTATAGTAATTTTAATTTATTTTTAATGCGACAGAAATAGAATTGAAATACAATTGGGAGAAAAAATAATTTGAGAAAAGTATTTGATTTTGAATACAGATATTCTAGGAAAGTATTTATTTTAACATTACATTCAAGTATTTTTTTTCAAAATTATTTAAATTACGAATTTGGGTACTTAAAATATATTTAAATACTTTTTATGACTTTAACTCAATAGTACTTTACAAGACCGTTTATACCTACCCAGTACTCATTGGTAAATTTTAACGATAAATATAATACTCATATGTGACTTAAAAAGGATATTGTTTGATCAGAGAAAATATTTATGTTGACAAATGGATTTACGTATGTTTGACAAATACAAATACAATTTTGCATAAGTACAGTTGGTTTAATGGAAATATAGAACGTAACAGATGCTATGGCCATACGTTGTTAAGCTTAAAATGAAAAACGACGAAGGAATATTCGGGATAAATGACAATGAATATTATTAATTCGAAGAACTTTATATAAGAAACAAACATCAATTTTTCAGAAGTTGGGAACAAGGAAATCCCATGAACGATTTTATGCGTTTAGAGAGACGCTGGTAAAATCCGTCCGTCGACCGTAACCGTAGGCTGTGCATAAAATCTCCAATGAATTTCACTATGATAATATTTTTACAAGTATAGTATATATAATTATTATTTGCACGTTACACCCATTTAATTTTCATCGAAAAAAATTAATTTAAATCGATATTACTATGGAGTAGGTAATAATAATTATAGATACGATGTAATTTCGGTATAAGAACGCAATTTTATTTAATCACAAGTAAAATGTAAAGTCTCACAATAATTGTAAATGTTAAACTGTTGTAAATCATTGAAATATAATGTTGTCTTTTTTTAACGTATACAATTAATACCGTCGATGATCAATATTGTAGGCACACGGGTGTCTATTTTGTAATCGGCACAACGCCCGGGTGTACGCCTACGCATGCTATCGATCTCGTATTCCCGGGAATTCGCAAAACCTCGAACCAGAAAATTCACAATATTACTAATAAATTAAGACTAAAACATATGTTCGGTCGAGCCGAGAGAACGTTTCGCATAATATTGTAGTCGATTACGGTCACGGAATGATGAGACCATGAAGGTACGTGCTGAAACACGTGCTTACATAATGTGGAGGACAGTATCCCGTCAAAATAGCGAGAAAAAAAACGGCAAGTATAAAAGGACGAACCAAAAATAGCGAAAGCCGTTTAGACGAATCCAGATAAACGCGAATGTACATGATACAATATCGATAATTCGATAATTTATTATTTCCTTGGGTAAAGTATATTTGTTGTTATATGTTGGCATGTGCTTATTCCGCCATTTGGTTGCATCCAGATAAATGTGAGTGTACGTTGTAATATAAAATGTACATATTATACTGTTATAGGTAATCCGTGTTGGTTTACTATAATGTTTATGTGCAGTTTTATGACATGTGAAATTGTGAACTTATTTTTGAAATTCCATCGCGTTGACTGCAGATAGGTTTGCATCATTTCATGTGCCCAGTGCTGGCACGGAAAGCGTTTATGATACATAAATTATGAAAAATGGTATGCACAACATAACATTATATTTTAGTAATCACCCAGCTATCTCTTACGCATAAAGATACACGCACCCAAATGTTTTAAATTTTAATGATGTTATATTTTACGATTTTGACCGTATTGTATAAATGCACATTTTAGGGTTTTGAATATACAGTATTGCATGTTCGAGTACGAAACAGAAGCAAAATATTAATATTAACAAAACGCTTAATTGCCTTTAAAATAAATTGTAACTAATTTCAACCCCGTCGCGGTTAAGCGTGTCGAAAATCCTAAAACAGTAAAACTACCTACAACTACATCACTAGCTATAGTATAGGTGGAAACAATACAATATTGTCACTGGATAATACTGCAATCGATCAATACTGTCAATATTCACTTGCGAAACACCGTGTATGTGTGTATCGTATAAGACTATAAAGCACGCGGGATCGTGTTCGACGATCGTATACGCGGTAACGACAACCCAGGGTCACCGCAATGAACCGCAGTCGATCTATTGTGTGTATTGTGAAACGGTGTTTTAATCCGCTTGGCACACGACCTTTTTTCAAAGCTGCGTGTAATAATTAATATGCATATTGCTCAGTAATAATGCGCATAGCCTTTTTCGATGTACAATTATCATTAATTCCATCGGTATTATCGCCGGCGTGGTAAATATTTCAACATCCAACTTGACGTTTACAGGTGTCGACAAGAACGTGCACCGGGTTAAAATATAGGTGGATTATAAAAATATCTACATAACACGATTGCTCGTAGGTAAAATACGAGTACATGAGCTAACAATATCATAAATCTACCGAATTAACCGATGTTGCCCGGGAGATGATTAACCATTTTCTATTAGAGCAATTACCAACGTTTAGGTTGTAAATCGTAGTACAGTGAAATATTTATTTTCATTAATTTATTTTATACTAATTTACATACACCTTATTCACAGTAATTATTAAAATCAACAAATTAAACAAAATAATTTTGTATATAATAAATTATGAAATAAATAAAGGTTAGGCTAACGGATTGGCAACTAAAAATATAGTTAATTTATGATAATATGAGAACAAAGAACACTAGAGGCAATTAGTTCCCAATTAGCATAACACCTTTGACTACTAACTAAAACGTAAACAGTATTTGGGATCAATTTTTTGCGTGTGCTTGTGAATAAAAAATATTCTGAAAATACCTTTCTGTAATAATATTTACATGATTCTTTTGTTTTAACATTAGCTATAAACTCTACAAAACATATCCACGCATTTATATTCTACGGATTCACGCATTTTTAAACAGTGTAATACCGTTCATCTTATGGTGTTTGAAGTGCCATATTATGGTTTATTTAGAGGTTAGGAATGTTTTTGTTGTAATTTCGTATATAAGGTCCGTTAAACCTAGACCCGTAGATGTATTAGCGTTTTATTTGCTGGATTTTATAAATCATTCGATAACTCCGATCTTGTTCATTATTAAAAATAGCAGATTTATTCTATTTCTTTCATGTTTATTATTTGAAATCTTAAGTTTTGAAAAATAATTTTTAATATCAATGGTATTTAAAATATTATTCATTTTCCTTGTGTGTATGTATTGTAAAAATGATTTTGAATAGTATATGTTTTACATTTTAAATAAAGAAAGATAAATAATATAGTGAATTGTTATTTTTTCCACAAAAATATTTTTAAGAAATATTCTTAGAAATGTTTTTATATCCCTTCATGCGTATACCTACAACAGTATTTAAATAAACAATTAATTAAAATCCCGTTTATTTAACGCAGTTAGAGCTCTTATTATTTTTTGTTCTAGAAATCCAAGATGTATATAATACTTTTTAATAATTAAAACTAGGTTTAGAGAAAGACAAATGTAAAATAAATTTGAAGAAAATAATACGAATAATATACCTATAATAAAATGTAAAATTTAATCGAATTCGGTGGAAGACAAAATGTTAAGTCACTTATTGACTATTGTTGTGTTCAAACAATAGAAAAAGAAGCTGCTTTATTTTATAAACGATTTTTTTCCAAACCATCATAATCCACTCATAAATGGAAGTGATATATCCTGTCACTTCCAAGGATTTTCTCGCCGCGAGCTCAAAATAAATTGGAGTCGTGCTCTTTTTTTCACTAATGGATTACTTCTTATTCATAAATCTCAATTTATTTTCCTCCTATCACATTATATACTTATAGTGCCTTTTTTGTGGGATATAGATTGTATAGAGTAAAGTTTCTTAAAAATAAAAATAATAATAAATAAAACAATTCATTTCTCGTGCACAAGTTTTTCACGTTATCAACGGTTTATTGTCGTAGCAGGTATACACGTTTCGTTCGGTTACTCTTTTCGCTAAACTAAATACTTAAATACTTTTCGTAAAATGTGAGTACTGCAGTGCGCCTGCACATGACACATTGGGTCTTTTGTGTATCAATACAATTAGTTCCACCCCTGCTCCTTCTAGTCGTCAATCCTGCAGCTTTTTTTTTCCTCGTGACGAAAATAATAGTTGTGCACAATAAAAGCGAAGACCAAACATATTGTTCGTTAACTTAGTAGGCATACATTGTATACTATGCAATATATTATGCTTTAAACTTGATACCGCCCAGTGAAGAAAATCAATCGTAATAATACATTACCGATATAACATTAATTGTGTATCGTTAGATTTGATTTATATTTCCTAAGTAAATTTCCGATATTCATTCAATTCGACTTCACTTTCGGAGAATATTTTTAATTGATTATGTTCCCATATTATAATACATACGGTTGGTACGTACGCATTCTAGAATACAACTTACTGACTTACAGTGTACACGAATTCAATTTTATTTCCCCTCATTATATAATATTCGAATTTGTTTGAACCGTAAACGATGTGTAAAATACGAATAAGCGAGTTTTTATAAAAATATAACACTCTTATTCCGAAATGATCGATTATATGGCCAAAAGATATAGTTCTAAATCTGAAGGAATTCAACGGTCCAAAAACTGTACGGGATTGATTACTGTTGTTACCTGTGTATTCCTGCGAGTCTGCGCACATCTAGTAGACTAATTTAATCGGTAAATTATTTACCATTTCAGAATTCGGACGGAAACTAAGTGTACATTACGTACTTTTCATTTAATCCGATTTTCAAACCTATCGCACCAATTCTTATGCGCATAATACACCATTTCGTCTGTATAATTATTATTATATAATTATTAACAAAGTTTGGATTTCGGATGATTGCGATGTGCAACCATTTGGACGTCTAACAGTCGTCTAACGATATAACAGTGCTCTGTATTTTGTATACTAGTCGATCAAAATAGATCATATAATCTATTAGCAACCTTATAAACCGTGATAATATCATTATTATTATCGTGTACAGGAGCACCAGTACACATAATATTGTTGATGGTCTAACAAACATGAGTTTTTCACTACTTTCCAGCAAATAATGGATACGTTTTTCGTTGGCACGGTATTAAAATGTTATAATAAAAAAAAATCACGATTTATCAGACGTACCTACTTATTCATCAGTGGTTCTCGATCAGTATAAATAGCCACGCGCGGACTCTTAGATAAATCTTAAATTGGCATTGTGACCTGTGAAACCCCCGATATGCTTATGAAAAAAATAAAATAAAATTATGAATCCTTTTGATTTTACACACACATTTTTGTGTAATATTGGTAGATACACAATAAATGTTTTCAAAAAATACAATACAAAGATATTTATTTGATTCACCACTTAAAATATATTATTTTCACGTTCAAATTTATTGCAACTACCTATTACAATTTGTAATTACATAAGTTAGGTAGGTGTTAAATCATAGTTGTTATTACATTAAAATTTTGAACTCAATTAGATACGTTTCTTTTCAGTCGATAGTCTCGGCCAAGTTTGGCTGTATTCTTGATATCTTCACAATTGAATCAGCATCAATATCAATAGTCTGTCACAAATGTTATGACGTTTGTATTTTGAAACATAGTAGAGGGTAGAAATAAAAGTTTGTTCCCGGCTGTAACACATACATCGCACGTTTGAAACGTCATCGGGTTTCAGCTGTAGCGACAAAAGATCGAAGGACAAAACGTGAATACCATGGTTACGCGCGTTCTCTTAAGTGTAGGCATATGATATTATATTGTGAATTTCACCTTTAATATTATTTGATCCAATTCCATCTAATAAGTTTATCGTACATCCCGGTAACCACAGGGGGAGTTTCAAACGAACCTGATATCGTGATCCATATTAACTTCCACTAGGCTATTCGACGGATAGCTCCTTTACCAAAGACTGCAGCCTTAATATTAAATATATTTTATTTAGTTATTTCATATTATTCACAGATTGTACAATTGCATAGTGAAACAATGGAAAAAAAAAGTCTATTGTAACATTTAAACAATTTTCAAATCGTATTTATTACACCTATCAAAAGGACTTAACCCGTATTAAATAAAAATAAAAATAAAATAATTTCGTGTAACGAACTCAATATGACGTACGTGTATAGTAACAGGCAGGTATACAATCAGGGTAAAAAAAAACCACAGTAACAATTATAAAATAGGTGGGCTCGTATACATCTACATCCCTAAAAATCAAGGAACTTTATTTACTTCTTTTTTTCCGACATGCAAGTCACGGACGACAAGTTAAGAAAAGTCACGGACGACAAGTTAAGAAAAGTCACAGATCCTCGGGCTCGACCGTAGACGTCGACTACTGTATAATTAGTGACATCAGCCGGGTATATATTTACGTGCATTTTATTACATGTCATTACGGTTCAATTACGTCATCGATTGCATGCTGTTTTTTAATATCACGATATTTTGACATTCAGTAAGTGTAACGGTCCAAATTTTTATTTATGTTCCCTCGGCACGGCGGTGGCGGCGGCAGCGAACTGGTCGGACACTGGAAAATTATTTCGCACGCGATATTCATTATTCATGCGCGTCGGTTAAGTTACAGCCGTGAACGAATAATAATTTTTTTTACCAACTAAAAACTCTACCAGGGTGTAAGTCCAATTAACAAAAAGGTACACTAGAAGTTACGCTTTCAACAGTCTCCTACATGCATGCCCATACATACAGAGTGTCACACAATGATATTATATACCCATTTATGCGATATCTCCATTCTCCCAAGATAATGAAGATTAAAGATGGGATCAAATCTTGTTTTTTAATACCGAATCACAAGTGTAAGGACTACATTTGTTCATATTTTACTATAGTTTTATGTTCTAGTTAAAAATAATTTTTCATTTAATTGTATATCCGACAAATTTGAAGTTTTTATCCATTTTAAATTGTTAACCAGAAAATAAAAATGTTATTCAAATATTATGATTATTTGATCCTATTACCAGTATATTTATTACGATAATATTGGCGTAGGACTGCGCTTTTATATGCAGTCACACACACCGTAATATTTACGTTCAGCAATTATACATTATTATTATTATAACAAAGTAAAACGCGGTGATTGGTTGTTCCCGTTGTTATGTTTTAACCGTTTATATATTATTTCCTTCCTATCTCAATAAATGCTACGTTATTTAGAAAACACGGATATATGACACTATAAATCCAAAATTTTAAAATAGGATATAGTTTTTTAATTTTTCGCGACTGAAGATGTTGGAATTTCGTTCGGAAATAGGCAAAATTAGCTTAGTTAGTTGCAAATTGTTTAGTTAAGTATCGTAATTTATATTTAAATATTGTAAAATGCTTAATTTATAAAAAAAAAAAAAAAAAAAAAACAAAAACAAAAAGAAAAAGAAAATTTAAAATTTCAATATAAGAATAGGACACTAGGTCAGAAGTATCCAACCATGAAAAATATCAAATTTCACTTTCATAATCGTTATGGATATAGACTCTATATTAATGAACTCTATATTATAGAGGTACCAATAAGAAAAACGATTATGGGATACTATCAATTACGATCAAATTTAACTTGATTTGATAAGAAATCTTATTTATTTCAATAAAAATAAGGCATAATATTATCATCTAAAAATACATTTTAATAGTTTTATATAGTAACACTAATATAATATTGATGTACCAGATGTATAATTACTCAAGTTACCAATGAATGTATTTTTTTTTTATATATTTTTATAGCTCACTTATAGAATGTATTTAAGTGCAACACAACATTTTAGAACGTAGTGTTTCCATTTGTTTTTGAATTATTTTAAACATTAATCGTCCATCAAATTATGCACCGTGATATGTCAATAAGTCACCGTGAAAGCCCGACGGCTAGGTAAAGCAACTAGCAAGGTTCCTAATAAATACTAGGAATTACAGTTTCTACGCAGTAAAAGCTAAAAGCCATAATTGTATTCATGATTTTAATAAGAATGATGTGTACATCCAATAGGATTTAGTAGGATTTAGACCAGTTTAGTAAAAGCTAATTAATTCATGATAAATAAAAATGAATGAATAATCGATATGTTGCGTTATTCTTCGATAGTCCGATCTATGATGCGTTATACCTCCGAAATTCCGGCAATAGTGTTCACATCTATTTTCCAAGTAAATCGTTCGATTCGCTTCCACATCACATATTTATAGTACTTTTAAATCTGTTTTGCGACATTAGCTAGTTCAGAAATTGTGTTGATTTGTGTGTTATTTCATTGGTTTGTATTATTAAATTAGTGTTCTCCATCGGAATGTCGGATCACTCGAAAGTGTATCGAATTAGTCTCACCACAAGTGTCCGACGAACCCTATAAAATAGGATCTTTGATACTGAAAAACAGACAAAAGAGGTCTGATATTCAAATTAAACTATGATCTTAAATTGATTTTTCTTAAAATGGTCCATTCATATAATATAGTTACAGTATAATATAAATCCATTCTAGACGATGGAAAAATATTGTTTCAAAAATTAGTGTTGATATTGTTCTGTTTTATATATGCGGATTACATGCTAAGCATCCTTCAGCAATATAATTTTTTTCTGATTACCGTCGAGACCTCCCCCATATTCCTAATATTTTTTTCCTTCGAAAATCACTTAATTTATGAAATGTTTTTAAAACAATTCAACCTCGCACGGTTTGCAGCTAAAACTTGCTGTTTGAAAACATCACTCATTTTAATAACCGCAAATTTTTATCTGATATCAATACGTAATCATCTCGGTATATACGTTTAATTTGTGCAGGCGCGTCAAAAATCGAACTGTAATGAAAAAAGAATCAAAAATGGGTACCGTGATTACGATTATAATATTATATGGGCGTGATACCATTAAACGGTGGAGTGATGTGCTGCAAAAAACGAACGTATAGCAATATTATTGGTGAATTTTAAGCAGTGAAATTCGGTCGGAAAACTGTAGCTGTAATTATAGATGATCACCATACAATTAAAAAATAAAACTTAAAAACAAATAAAATGAAAGAAAAAAGTTGTCAATTAAAATGCACTATACACAGTCGACACAGTCAAAGAGATTTTGTATAGCTTATAAAATCATAATATGAAATCATGCCATGAGCAATTGTAATTCGTGCATCACATTAAAATATACATTGACTATACTGTATTTTATAAGCTTATATATATATATATATATATATATATATATATATATATACTGTATAATATTATATTCAGATATTCAGTGGTTCCTAAGTTTAATTAAATTTGACAGGATACTTTTTTCAGCGTCCCGGGAGATCCTAACACGATTTATTATTTACGCCCAATGGTTTTATATTAAAAAAACGTATAACAGAAATAAATATAACCGTGTGAATACACGAGTCGCTCTATGTAACTTGTATATTTCAACTGTATATGTTTTGTAAATGAATTTTTTTTTTTTTTTTAGTTTTAACTTTTACATTATTTGAATAAAAAAATACGTTGATACATAATATTTTACACAATGCGTTATCGTGAAACACCGAACAGCAATATAGTAATCAAACCTAGGTTGTATCAATGTTGTAAGATTCACCGATCACTATCAGATCGAATTTACAGAGGGTAAATATTTAATAATGTACATAAGTATATAATATTAACGGCTCTCATGTTTTTACGTTCAAAATAAATATATACATATCCAATATAATTACACCACGTAAAAATGCAAATAATCACATTATATTAAATAAATCAAATTTTCAATTTTTCTGTTTGCACAACATCGATTATCAGAGTAGTGTTTAAAAACTCGTAAGTTCTGTTGCATAAAAAAAGTATAAAATAATTATGAAAAAATATATTTAAATAATTTCTTCACAAAGTATTATTATATTATTTTATGATATAGTATTTGTATTTTATATATATACTCGTATATATCACTTTCGAACGTAAAATTAAACATTTCTGGCAGAAAATAATAATGAAGTATTATCTGAATCACAGTATGTTTGCTATCCATTGCAATTCTACATATTTTATAATTTATTTTGTAATCGATTTATCGTGCTCCTATCAATATAAAATCCATACGTACTTTGGGTGTTGAGCAGTTTTTGTAAAAGCTCTAGAAAAATATCTTTTTTTTTAACTTCAATCGATAGCTAGGCAGTGAATCCTAGCATTAGCTATGGTAAAACCTAGCCATTATATACTGGCAATCAGTATCTTATGGTTTCGTATACAACCACGTGCATCGTTTACGCATTATATCCTATGAAATAAAATTGTCATCGTCATTTATCACAATGTCACATACCAACAAATAACTGGTAATAATAATATAATACCAATAGGAAGAGTAGTAACATCAGTAATACTCACATGTAAGTATATTTAACCAAATATATGCATTACGATTTAAGCAGAAAACTTTGTCGACTTATCTTTCTTTACATCGAGTAGTACCAAACTGTTGGTACGTGCGTTGTACCTTGGTTAATTTTTAAAAATTATCTAAAACGTTTGGGCGTGTTTCGTAGACAGGAAATAGAATCAATATAGTACGTCTTTACCGTGTCTACCATACGTTCCATTTTACGTCCACAAGGTTCGTTAATATTTTTTTTTCACCATCCCATTTACTGTACTTCTTTATTGTATATTTTTCTTTCTCTACGCTTTATATGAAGTGACAATCGAAGTGTTTTGTCACGGTATTCTTCCGCGTTCATCCGTGTTCACCAAGGGTTTACCCCGAATAAAGCTTTTAAAATAGTTTTATACAATTATTACAATGCAACGGTTCTGTACAACGCGTTCTCCATCGTTCAGAAAACGTGGATTGATTTAAATTTATGCTTATATAATTATAACACGCTATAACCGTCCGACCCGCCACCGGTTAAAACGTCTAGAGAACAATAATGTCAACGAGAAATGGTTAAAATATGGTCCCAAAACACGAAGTTTGGGAGATGAAATCGATTATCGTGGTTAAATTATTGTCAGTACGAATGTGGTAATGAAAAATAATGATCCGGCCCGTGTAGTGCTGAGCTTTAGAGTATAACGGATACATATCGCGCGTTATACCTACGTATATACGGTACACGTGCAATGTATGTATGCATCGAAAAAGAATAATATTTTCGAATAGAAATTCCATGTAATGGATACCTATATAATACTCTTAGCCAACCAAGTTAAGCTTTTTACAAGAGAAATGAAAACGAATTGAAAACGAACGGCGAACCTGCTATAAATCGTATAGTATAATAAAACCGCGGAAAATGTTTTATTTTTTGTTAGTATATTTGTTTGATATTTTTCACGAAATTCAACGATATTTATGTAGGATATACAACGTAATGTTTGAAATTGAATTACAGAGGTAATTTAATATTTTTCGTAACTTTTATTCCGAGTGTATATCTATGTGTATATAGTATATCATATACACAAACTACTCACGTGGTCTAAACTTTTATCCCAAGAGAAATGTTAAGCCATTGTAATGGAAATTCAAGAATAACACAATATAATCGTATATTAATATTGTCCCTGAAGGACTGTCTGTGTTGCATCATTACATAACATTTCACAAATCGTTTTGTTCGTCACGCACGCGGTACCAAAAAGGCGTATAGGTACATTTTTCAATATTCCCATTTAAATGTTAAATAATTAAATATGACTTATATAGGCAAAGTTATAATTTTTCTCATTTTGGTAACCAATTAGATATTAAATGTTCTAGTTTGAGATTTTTACATTTAAATATTTCAGATTTTGGTAACTGATGAAATATTAAATTAAATATTATATGAAATGTTCAAGTTTGAAATTTTTACACGGGTAAGTCTTATTTCCGAGGGTCATGGTAAAATGTTGTTCGAAATGTCACGCTAAATGTCACACTTATCGAGTGATAAGTAAAATTGGGTAAAATTCATTGTTTCATCCCTAACAACTATTTGGATATCGTGGTAAATTCACGGTAAGATCATGGTAAATTGTGTGTAAACTTTTTAATAAAAGCAGAATCAGATGACAGTATGATTTTACTATGGATTTACAACCAAATTTTTGTTAAGGAAACAACGAATTTTATTCGTTTGTGTTATGTGCAAGACATGTCCATGCGCCAAAGTTTTTGTATGTATAGCGTGGCTACTCGATGATGACGAATTTAACATATGGTGGGACTTTCTACGACATGGTTTTTCACCGTAAATTGTCACATACTATGACTATATTATATTATATGATTATCGCACACTAATTTCTAATATTATGATAATTTTCAATTACGTGTAACCGTGTAACCAAAGTATGACATTTGAAAAACATTTTTTACGCGGCAACTTGAGGAGAGGTTTAAAGAGTATTTTAGTTAACATTTCACGTTCGCGAGCAATAAAAATAATTTTTATTTACATTCGAATGACAGTAAAAATAAATAAAAATAAGCATTGCATAGCATCAAATTGTATTTTATTTGCACGTATCTACGTGAAAAAAATCGCAACTCAAATGCTACTCGGAAAATACAAAACATGTCTATACTTAATAAAATAAACAATATGGACTTTCAAAATATAAACTTTGTTAATTCGATTTAAATATATTATTTAATTTTCTACTCAACTTCTTATATATTTTAAAGTATGCAGTCGAGCTTTGAAGCAGCGAACTCAAACAAATCAAGTGCCATGCTCGTTTACGTTACCTACGTGACTGAATACATGATTGTAATCTCCTAGCTAGGTTCCAATATAAATATTAAAGTGCATTCAATCTCATTTTTAGTTTCCGGGAGTTACGGTCACGTGATTTTCTATTTATACTGTTACCAAATTACCGTCTACATTATTTCGAATAACGTTATAAGAAAATATCGCGTCCACCGAAGCTGCTGAATGCGAATTGGAGTTTCGATAATAATTTAAGTATTATTACAGCTTATCTATTTTACGGCTGCGTATTCAGCATTTGAATTACAAAATAACTCGATTTAATATTATTATGATTAATAGTTAATAACTTTTATTAGTATTTACTTGACCACGTCATAGAAACCAACAAACTATGTAAAGCATAAACTGTATCGATATAGCTATGTATACATCATACTCCAATATCATTAAATATCGTTGAAAAAATATGTCATACAGACAAAACAAACCTTCTTTTGATCCTCGACGTATTCTCGGCAAAATAGCGCGCTCGCCAACGAATGAGATTTGCGTTTATTGTGAATACAGTGAGGACTATCTGAAACGAATTCCAAATAAGCCGGTAACAGCAGGGAATGGTATTTTACAGCCCATTATAAATGTTATTTAATTTAATATAATGAATAATACAGGATAAGCAAGAAACCGGTCAAAAGATGAATATCTATTGTAAGTCCTAATATGTGATTCCGTCGTAGACAGTTTTTGGCTCTTGCTCAATTTGCATTTTTTATGATTTATTACATCCGTATATACAGGGTGATTCGTTAAGGATGCTAACCCCCATTTTTGGTCATAGAAATGCTAAAATTTGGATTTTTTTTTTAATTTACGAATTACAATAACAACTATGTTTTCCACTGTTGTTTTATTTTTTTTTTTTTTTTATGAAATCCCAGGTACGTCTTGTGGCTATACAAACTTTGTTTTTTCAAATGAGAATTCCATATTTTTCATTTGAAATAACATTCAGTTCATTTTTCTAGAATCAAATTTTGGAGTTATTTAAATTTAAAATTCTGTGTGAAGATGTTAAATCAATTAGGTACCCGATGACTAGCTATAGATATAGAACATTGATAAAAAAAAAAAATTATTTATTATAATATTACAACTTCATAATCAAATCTCTATGATAGTTAATTATTAATAGTACTTATACGGCTATAGATAGGAGATATCTGTTGCATTATAAGATTCGATGTATACGTATATGTTTGGTATTATAACATATTACCCAATAATTAATAATATACGTATATATGATAATTCTTATCATCACAAAATTACTAATTATAATTTATATTCAATTCGCAATCTCAAATTAGTAGCAAATAGCACTGATGAATTACACTAAAATGTTACGTATTATAGGAATATCTCTGTAATACTTAAATTGAAATAACTCAAAAACTTCTCGTTCGAATTTTGATACATTAAAATTCACAGAAAAATAATCCTAATGGTATATCGCAGTACAAAAAAGGTATTTCCATTTGAAAAACAAAAGTTTGTATTTGTATCGCCACAGACGAAGGGGCGTATATAAAAAAAATAATAACAACGGAAAACATAGTTTTTGTGGTGATTTGAAAATTAAAAAAAAAAAAAAAAATCAATTTTTGGCATTTTTACGAACAAATGACCAAAAATGGGGGTGAGCACTTTGAACAAATCACTCTGTGTATAATTGTTTTATTTTGTATTGAGTGCCGGACAATAATTGTGGCCATTAATACTTCATGTGAAATTTTAATTTTTAGGTTTTTATGTTAGATGAACTGTATTAGGAGATAGTGAAACGCGTGGGTAGTGTATATGGTGTAGGCATCGACAATGCCGCTAAGGTCATATGGTCACCCATCCGACTGCTAGTAGATTCGGGTGCGATTATTAACCCCAGCACTCAGAATAACTGCGGCATACTATTCCGCCAAGTCACACATGCGTATATGGTATATTATAGTGTTTGCGTTCGCGAATACATATTACAATATTTATTACCTATTCTCGGTACCGATAAAATATTAAAACGGATTAAACCTCATTGTTCGGTGCGATTGTTTCTACGAATTTCAGTCGGTATACGTACCGAATCGAGCACCAGCACACTGTTATAATCGTCTTTAAATTATTGAGTTTAAAACAGGCGCAGTCGTATAGGGAACCGCGTTCGCCGCAACAGCTGAACGTCTGCGAACGCGACTGATGGAGTATGCAATGCATTACCGATAAATTACTTAGTACATCGCACATGTAGTAGTCACGTATAATATAAGGGTAGTGCTCGTTTTATTCGTAGTTAAATTACGTCTTGTTTTCGATAAAGCTCTTGGCGAGAAATCCTGGTGCTTTTTCGCACAAGCGAGTACACCTATATGGCTATATAATAGCAACTTGAAAGCCCGAAGGCTGTAAGTACATTACGCAATACTGAGATTGAGTGAGACGTGAAATATTTGTGTAATTTTATTGTGTAGTTGAGAAAAAAAATTCTACACATCTAATAGGCTTAATAATTTAGCATTAAATGAAGGAAGTCTGATTACAAAATAGTTTGAGAAACACTGCTGTTGTACAAGACCTGTTTTAAATTTTGGGTAACATTTTTTTTTCCTTTTTTTGGGTCATCCATTTATACCACGCATAGTGCGTCCCAAAGTTCCACGGCAATAATCGTAGAGTGGTAATATTATACCGGTATATAGTATATAACTTCGTGATATTAGTTTGCACAGTATGCAATACTCTGCAGCGGTGAAACGATTGGCAGCCGTTGCGGTCGATCGAATTTCACTGTTTTTAGCGACGGATCTCAAATAGTTATTGTGCTTCAGGATCACATCTCAATTAAATCGAATTGAAACATAATATTATTAGCCAAATTGTAATAATTATATACATTTTGTACACTAAACCATATTATTATTCAGACCACACCAGCTAGAAATAATTTCAGAGTTTATGGTGTTGATAATATTAACAAACTTATAATTTATAATTACATTAATTAAAGAGTTAAAGACACGTGGATTTTAAAAAAAGCAAATTAAAAAACAGCTAATCATTGATGTGTTATTTTTTATGAGTTGCCGTTTAAATGATCAATACTGGTTTTTAGGGATTTGTGGATACTTTCAAGTATCATAAAAGCTCCACATTCAAAACGGTTCGAGAACCACTGAAGTAAGTGATGTTACCGAAGAACTACTTAGTACGCAGTCATCGCGTATAATATGGCATGTTTGTATCCATAGGTAGTTTTATTATGTAATTTTGGTATAGTACTGTTGACGAGACATTTTGTTTTGATTTTTCGCACGAGTGGGTAGATATTGTACGTAAACAAATAGTTTTAAATGTTAGAAGTATATTTTTTACCCTCCTCTCGTGTCGATGCACTACACTAATAATACAGCGATAGTTAGTTTGCATTAGTAGGCATTCTGCGAAACGGTTGCCGTCAATTTAATGTTATTTGTCTATACTGAGGACGGGCAACTTTAAGGTACCAGTGTAACATAGTGGGCCAGTTCTTAAACCTATAAAATCTAGTGGACCGGAAGGCAAAAACTGAAACTGTGGCTATATTATACAACATATACGATACTATACACTGTGATAAAATAAGTATTCGCTATGGATAGGCTATACTATAATTTAAACGTTTAATAATCAAAACTGTTTGAAAGCAGATAGGAATGTTAATATTGCACTTACTACGTATACGGCTATACCTATACTACATTAAAATATGTAGAATTATAAACAAAACACTCGACGTTTTCTGAAATGTTGTCGATTGACGTACCCACATCTAAACTTTATTATGAGTTACATTTTAAAATAAAATACGGGTGCTAGATGAAAATGGTGCTCGGGTCGTCGGCTATTCATTCTTGCAAGTCTATTTATACCGTTCTGAAAATACAATATGTTGTCGTATTGCTAAATGGACATATTATAATATGGTTTTCAGTTTCGCTCTTCCAGTCGATTGTCACAAAGCGTAACCGATAAAAGAAATTGTACTTTTTACGTTACTATTGTACGCATTATTTTAAAATTATATTATGAATATTATGATTATAGTTTTAATTCTCAACAGCCGGTGGTGGAAAATTCTTGGTAGGATTTGGAATGCACGCGTAATACAACCGACTCGTGTTCGTCATTATTTATTACCACGCGTTTGCTGTAACTAAAGTCCTAAGAGATATTGCGCGTAAAAACTTTTAGCCCTTTAGTCACTGAAAGCCTATAATTATGTTAATTTGGAATGGAACGCGCTATCGTATATGAAGCTATAAGAAAATATTGTTAAAATTAGGGCGAGGCACAGCTTCGTGTTGTAATACTACTACGCTATTATTATTATTATTCCCATATTTCGCATAAATTATAGATGACAAATAATTAGAGTTGTTTATTCGAAATTGAGTATTATAAATAGGTGCACCATTATCATATTGTTGTTATTGCCGGGTGTTTTTTCATTTTATTTTTTGTATGCCAATAAAGTATAACATGTCTTGTTTGTATTATAGATATCACAAATAGAATCATGTTATATTATTCTTGTTTTATTCAAATATCGAAAAAATTAAAGAAAATTCTGTATAATTTTTTATTTTTTTTTGCATCATCCATCGAAAAAAAAATTGTAGAATGAATTTCGATAAGATCATGCTAGCTTATTTATCAATAATAATTAATGCTGTTATGTTTAATACCATACTGTTTAACTTTTTTAAATTTAATTTTATGTTTTTTTTCTGTTTTTTCACTTGTTGACCGAGATCATATTAGTGAGAAAAAAAATTAAAATTACTACACAATTGAAACACAAAATTATATTAAATTAAAATAAAAACATATTAAACAAGGTTTAATATACCTAATTTAATAATTCAATTATTACATTTAACAGAACAGGATGTGTAACAATGAGTATTACAAATTAAGTGAGTGTCGAGAAATGGACGACGGAAATTCAGTAAGGTGATATCGATTATTATTGTTGTAAACTTTTGGATATTATTAATAAAATAGCTTAAACTATATTTAGACACTTTCAAAATTAAAGTTTTATGGATTCCAAACTAAAGTCGTACTGAAAAACTTAGCAAGATAATATATTTGTTACGTGTTTATATTTATAAAACTAAGAACGGTTGAAAAGTGTTATAATCGAATTATAAGAAAAACATTTACTATATGAATTGTATTGTAAAGTAGTGAAAGGTAAAAATTGTTATATTGAATACGTGATCGTTTGTTGATCACAATTTTCAAATCGAAAAATACTTAAAAACTTTCACTTGGAACCTTAACAATGAATATTACAAGTTTTTGTATTATTATGACGTTTCTCACGTATGTTTGAAAATCGTATAAAAAGACAGCATATGTATACTGTATGAATTAATTAAGTTAAGTTAAGTATTCAATATCGAAACTGTTGTAATAAATCATCCATCGGAGTCTACAGATTGTGTTATCCTCGTTATAAAAAAAAAAAAATGTTATTGTGTATTATGACATAATAATAGTAACATAATATAAACGCATAAAAATGAAGTCGATGACCCTTAAAAAATAAGTACACTGATGTTCCTATATGTATGATACAGTTTTATTTTTTATTTATTTTTTTTTGTTGATTTTGTAAACAACAAAAATCATAAAATCGAAATATTTGATAAATGTATATATTTTAGTGAAAAGAATAAAACATAAAGGCTGGTTTCAAAACATATACCCGTCGAACAATTTGCGTATATTATAATATACTATTGTAATGTACCTACCTATATACTCAACACATTTTATAGCCGTACGAGTAGTAAATTGGATTGTATTTATCTAATTTATATACATCACGTTTGACTATGAAATTAGATTGTAAAAAATCCACTTTATATTAAAGTGCAGTGCTTTTTATACTTTACGCTGTTTAGGGATGAGACTCATAGAATATTTGCGTACAACACAAAATGGTTTTAAAAGTGTTAAAAAAATGTAATCATTAATTTTTCTGGAAATAACTTACTTAACCGTTTTTCTAACTATTTAATTTTAATTTACCTAGTTTATATTATTATTGAAATAAAATCTCGTTCCATAGTATCTGATCAGTGTTTAATTTCATGTCGGTAAAAGTCACGACAGGCAATTGTTAATGACTGTAAAATTTTTGTGTGATGGTTACTTTTCTAAAATAAAATATCATAACATTTAAAACAGTGCAGTGTCGGTACTCTAAAATAAATGAAGAAAGAACATAACATGTACGCTGTAAAAACAGATATACCTAGTCGCTGCGTATGAGCGCACAGGCCTAATATTTCGAATCAAAATATATAGTATACTGGTTTGTAGTTAAAAACAGTTCGCAATCTGGTGCGCTGAAAATGAATCATCTTGGTTTTAATTTAAAACATATTATATATATATATATATATATATATTGAATAATATTACTAGAAGTATCATATAAATATCATTATAAGTAATACTAATTATAATATATTTTTTTGAAACATCGTATAAAACGAGACGTGGTGGTCCGATATATATGCGTTACAAATTTCGCCACAATACACGCCAAATTTTCGTTCAATGCTTGTGTAAGGAGAAAACAAATAAACGTTAGATTTTCAAGTAAAAAATAAAATAAAATAAATGTATAATACGAGAGACGGAGGGAGATACGAGTAATAATAAAGAAACTTTGAAACGTCAGGAAACATTATGTTTCAGGCTCAAGTGGGTGGGAGGGAGGGGGGTTTCACATCGTCAAAGTTTTCAAGATTTCAGCAAATATGTGTACGTATGCAATCAGTCGCAGCAGCGGCGGCGGTAATCTCTTGTATATCCATGATATCGTACTCGCATCGACCGTAACTTATTTTTTTTACCAACGTTTTGTTTTGAAGGTTTAAAAAAATAAAAATAAAAACTTCAAAATTCAATGCGCCAACGTAAGCTTGATATTGGTTTCAACTTGTCGTCACTCTTCAATCTTTGTCGTTATTCTTTAGGATGAAATAATAAATTTAGCTAGAATAGTACCATGTCAGTCATGCATATAATAATATAGGTAAGTAGAGAGCAAGAATAATCACAGTAGGTGTACCGTAATTTATTGCAGTATAATAAAATGCCCACCTTAGTTAGGATACGAGGGAAAAATCATGATCGATGCGGGCACGTGTAGAACTGTTTTTAGAAGATGGGATTTTGCAAGTCCGTAAACCATAGTTAATGCAATACTATTATACAATAATCTACAGTATACTATAATGCGTGTATTAATCATACATGTTCAATTATTTTCACCAGTGATAAAGTATGATCTATTTTTCATTTTTTTATTTACATCAATATTTAAGTAATACATTTTTTAAGTTATTTCACTATTTGGTTGAATAATTATAAATAATTAATACTAAAATAAACTCTTTAATCAAAAAAGTCACTGAACAACGATTAATTTAATATGATTCCTCGGCCCCAACCACTACTACACTGAAAAGTGATTTTAAACAGCATTTGATTTACGTTATACTGCAGTAATAGATCAACGTCATTTCGTATGAACTTAATATAATCAACTTTAATTAATTTTAGTTTATTATTTTGTATCCTAACCCACTCTCCTCTTGAATCTCTAAATAACCTTTGGGGTATATAAATAAAGTAAAAATAAGTAAACAAAAACTAGGTACATCAATGTGAAAAATATATGTTGATCATCATTCGTCGTGCTGTGAAAACGATATACGGTTACGATGTAAAATATTGTTAGTTATGATATTTGAATAATATTTTATTATTAATACTAATGTATATAAGAAAAATGACAGAAAAATGATCATAAATTAAAATTACACGAGTAAAAACATACGATTTCGTGCAGTTTATAAAAATGAATCGTGCGTGATATGTCAATTTGTGTAGTCATAGTGTACCTAAGTAAACGTGCACGAAAAAGTAATCCAAAAGATTGGTGCCCTGAAAACAAATTGTAACTTTGGCATTTCTATACCCCTACTTATCTTTTCCAGGACCTTAGCAATCAATAAAATTGTGAAACTTCAAACCTTTCTATGAACTATGTTTCCGTGAACATCTTTATACAACATGCAGGACTTAAAGTTGGGATGGAGTGTAAAGGGAGCTCAAAAACATTCCGCATTACTCTCATGATACTTAAAAGCGTACCTGGATGCTTAGCTAATTGGTCCAAATAATCATTATAAACGCAATGATGTATGCGTATTTGAAAACATTCATAATGTGGATAATAAAATATTATGATTATATAAATAATTATTTTATAATCCCTTATAATGTTAAAATATGCATAAAAAATTCCTTATTCTAATTATTTCAATCGGATTTATAGTCTACTCTTCTATATGCTTTATGTATAACTTCTTAAATCTCAAAAGAAGTATGAAACGTTAACTAATTATAAAATTTGGTTATCGTGTAGAGCAGGGGTTGGCAACCCGCAATCCGCATGCGTAGCGATTTTATGTGGCCCGCGATAGTAATTACTTTAAAAATTTGATCACTTTGTTTGTTGTAAAAAATCCATGTAAAAATTTCTACAATATAACTGAGAAGAAGTTAAAGTAAAATTTATGAGTATCGTTGAAAAGTTACAAAATTAATTTTCAACCCGATTTTCTGATTTTTATTCAATTGACTTCAAAATTAAATTATTTCAGAACCCGTTTGTAGTTGATATTGATGACGTTAAAATAAACTGTTTACAAATGGAGATTATTGAATTTCAAAGTGACAAATGTCTTAAAACCACTTTTCGTGATAGTCATAACTTAATTCAGTTTTATTCAAGCCTCTGTGAAACAAAATTTAGTAAAATAAAATATTTTGCTAAAACAATGTTGACCATATTTGGAAGCACTTATATTTGTGAGCAAACTTCTTCACTAATGAAATATCAGAAAAGCAAATATGCTCCACGACTAACCGATGGTTACATAAACGCTGTATTGAGAATTTCTGCATGGAAAATAAAACCTGCTATCAATAAACTTGTTGATACTATTCAAACTTAAAAATCACATTAATTTTAATTTTTTCCAATATAATTACTATATTTTACTATGTATTTTATTATTATTATTATTATAATAACTTTGTTTGTAGATACCTCGATAGTCAATTTACCAAACAATGATGTACTTAAATAAATAAAATTTTAAATTACTATAATATTTCGTTCAAATAATATAAGGTGTATTTCAAATTATGTCCCGTGAAAAAATTTATTTTTATTTGTTGGCCTTTGACACCAAAAAGGTTGCTGACCCCTGGCGTAGAGTATAATATATACACTGTTGGATCAACAAACTTGTCTAAACGAAAGTCAAAATAGAAATATCGTCCATCGCGATGT
This sequence comes from Chaitophorus viminalis, assembly GCA_025469195.1. NCBI lineage: Eukaryota > Metazoa > Arthropoda > Insecta > Hemiptera > Aphididae > Chaitophorus > Chaitophorus viminalis. The sequence continues at coordinate 160,029 of JAIPRK010000476.1, forward strand.
ACGAATTTAACCGCACCGATTTCAAAATGTTCATGCTCGGCCTAGCATCTAGCTCCCTCGTTCAAGTCTTGGTTATGCGCGGTACGTTATCAGACTTACGTTTCGTTGGTTTCGTTGGTTTCGTTGCTGACGTCTTCCATGATGATGATAATGATGATGCGGACTTGCACTCAGGACGCACAGTTCGCAAAACCGACGGTTCCCAAAACGTTTTCCGAAAACGCCTTCGCACGGATCCGAGCCCACCCGGTCGTATAGGACGCGGTAAAACGCGATGAATATTATAACGCGGTCCCGCGTCGTGAATCGTTCGTCCGCGAGGCCCGGCCAGCTTCTACTACAACTGTTTCATCGCAACGCGCACACGGTTAAGTGGGTCCTAACCGGAATGTTTGCGTATAGAGATATAGGTAGGTAGGTAGTTTATTAAACTGCTCTTGGCCAGGACGGCGTGCATATTTTGCTCTTTCGCGTGGTAGGAGATTTTCTCGTGGTAAACATTCGCGGAGAGCACGCGTTAACTAGCCCTGATACTATCTGCCCCCCCCCCACTCCCTTCCACACGCAACTAAACGATATACTATCCGACACACGCACGCACGCGACCAACCGGATACACACGCGCACGGGTTTCTATAATAGCCCACTACGTCGCACGTCCTACACTCGTAACACTACATTACTACGACGTGTTGCGACGTGTTACGTGTATATTATGCTGTAATAATATAAATCAACTAATATTTTATCGAAAACGGTTGGAAAACAACATTTTATGGTAAATAACATGTGCACCGAGACTCGTTAGTAAAACTAGGCATCGGGGAGATTTAAAAAAAAAAACAAATGAATTATGTATCGGTCAACAGGTATACATTTTATGAGGAGGACAAAGGATTCGATGCATTAGACAATTGATATTATGGTGTGCCACAGTATAAGATAATGCTTTTAGGGTCAAACTGAAGCTGATAGAGAAGATTTGTGCTTTTAATTTAGGTCTTTGAAATTTAAACCTAACTTATTTAGAAATTTGACTCTACTACTTACTACATATATCAATCCACTATATTAATACACACTGGCGTGAGACCTGATTAAAATAATTAAACCAAAAGATAATAGTCTTCTGCACGTTTCGACGAGTCTAATGATTGTTTTGATATTTTCCACATTATTATCGTTTGGACAAGTTTTCGCTTTTCGTATCAATTTGGCCGAATTCTCAAGTCCCTAATGTAGCTTTTAATATTATTTCGTTGAATGTATACAGCGACCTTCATTTATTGTATGGTTTTACATATTGCAAAACAACTTTTTAGATCACCTTGTATCCTTGGTAATACAATTGGATATATTACAAAATAATTTATACTTCAGCTATTTAATCATATAGTATTCCTAGTTTTTAGATTTAGAGTAAACCGAGTAATGTTTTGGTTTTCATTGTTTTTACGTGTTTGTTTTTTTTTTTCTATTAATTTCAACCGATATCTCTTCGAATAGAAAAGGTTGTTTAATTGGTGCATTTAGGATGTAATTTTTTAAATTTGTCAACAGCTTTCCAAATAATCAAGAAAAACTGACAAAAAAATATAGGAACATCGCAAAATGTATTTTAGAATTCTGCAAATACACCATAATATCATTAAATATACTTTATAGTGATTGATAAACACCTAATTAAGGTCAAGTTATTGTGTATACAGCGCTAACGACCACGACCAATGGCTCAACTATATCACCTTGTCATAAATTACAATTCATGCTTTATAATATTACGTTAATGCAACAGAGATATATTGTAAGCCATTTATGTGTTCTGAGTCGTGGAAACGAAACAATAAAATATGTTTATTATGTGTATTTTTTTTACATTACTTTTAACAATCCGTATGCGTTGTGGTCCAATTAGCCGAGCATATTATTTTAATAATAGAATAAATTAAGTTATTCTTTGTAATTCTAACTAATTATAATACATTATTTGAATAAAAATAATATTTTATTAGAAAAATAAATAATGGAAAACCGTACTCGTTGATGGCCAGACGACCAGTATAATGATTTTGACTCAAAGCTTCCCATGTGGCCAATTAACTGGGAATATAAACATGAAAATAATATATGTAATCGCCTTATATCTTCTCTGCGCTTACAGCTATCATCTGTTAGTAAATATTTGCAAAAAAAACACCTCACATGACGCATTAAAAATAGTATGGAAATATGGAGTATCGTAATGTATAGCAGTGGTCCGCGGTAGTCTTAAAGCTTTCCAGTATTGAGCCCAATGTTCAAAAACTTGTGGCTCAAATGCAACACCAAATATCTCATTAAATAATTAAACATTAGAAATAAAATTATTTATTTAAAAATTAAATGTAATAAAAATAATTATAAATTTGTATGTTTTGTTAGGTCTATTTTTATAATTTGTCATAAAAAATAATGAATTACAATTTTAGTTATAACACAGAGATGTTCTGTATAAAAAATTGGTAAGGGGTCCGCGATTTCTAAAATTCTTTCATTGGGGGTTTGTCATCCACAAAAGGTTAAGAACTGCTTGATGTTTGGTGCAACGAAAACACTACACTTGTGTAGTATAAGTATATAACTGTACTGTCGAAAATAGATAATAAGTACTTAAAAATAACTCGAAAACTGCCGGTATTGAAGCGATAGTTTTTACATTTTAATGAACTGACCAATACTGATTGATTCAACTCGTAAACGATTTCTACGTTGAGTGAACAATTCGAATAATTTGATAAATAGTAATTGAAAATTTTATTAATTAATTAGTAAATTATGTAGTTAAACTCAATGTGTGGGAATCAGTGGGGGAGGAAGGCAACCTGGTTTGAACAGCCATGACTGGTCGATGGCCGCGGCGTAGGGTATGTATAGGCAGATTTTAGCCCCTCACGTGTTCTGGCGATGTACGGGCACTATGCGTACGATCAAGTGAATTGTATAGTATGTAAATGTCACGCGAAAAAGGAATATTAGTGGATGCGTATTTAAATATCGCGAGTATATTAATATAATTTGTTTAAAACGTAAACGGTGTGTCGAGACAAACGGAGTACACCGCCAACATTAAAACGACAACAATAATTATTGTACAGCACAATGGCAAAAAAGCGCTAAGAATTCAAAACGATAGATAACATTATAACACTATACGTGCGAGCTACACCTGTGAACTACTACATAGACCGTACGACACGTTAAACGGTGGTCCGGGAAAGATGCGTGAGACGGCGATGGTGGCAACTTGGACTCGTATTGTTTATGTATAAATTATGTACATATTTTCGACGGCTTATCGGACACTAATAATAATAATAATAATAATAATAATAATAATAATATGTATGCGTATAATATATTGAATATTTAAATAGTTTACCAAGTTCAAAATAGAAAAGAATAAATGGTAACACAACAGTTAAACACTAATATCGATATTGTATTAAAGCAGCTGATAATCTTTAGTTTTTATTAGTTAATACAATAATTATAATATTGCTTTTATAGCCTGTAGTAGTAATACACTATCACAAGTAGATTCGAAAAAATACTATGTTAGCGTAGTTGAGTATTAATATTTCGACAACATTTCAACTCCACGAGGTCATTCGTCGCATAGTAACTGGTAAGGTATAGGCGAGAAAAGAATCGAATGATTATTAATAATGATTATTATGAGTATTGCACGATGTGGACACGACCGGTGCCAGCTATGATTCGGGAACCGGTGAATTCGCCAGGTGACGCGTACAATAGTGAGTTAATATGTGTTTATTGTTGGTCCTACAAAGTTTCGTACTATGATACACAAAAATATACATAAGTAACATAGACGACTGAAAACCTAGTGGTGAACAAAATGTACTATAATAGCGGTCATTGGTCATGGACTTACCAGGTAACCAAAAAACCAATTTCTTTAAAAAGTCTTGTTGATAGTTCGTATTACGAGATAGAAATAATTGATATTATATGCGACTTGAACTTCAAGTTTGGCAAAATTGGACACCACTCAACCACTGTAACGTTGTACTGCAGGTATCACGGGACGGTTTTACTATTTTTTTTCTCGTTTGTTAAATTAAATTATTTATAATCTGTCATCCAAACAATAAGTGCATTTTATGTACGAGTAAAAGAAAGTTTCCCACGAATAGCTGCAGCGGGAGAAACGGTTCACTAACGGTACATTGTAGAATATTTAATTATTTCCATTAGTACTGGATAGTTTTATTTTTTATTTATAAATTATAATAATTAGAGTAGAAACTGGCACGTGCTTACGATTTTTTTTTATTTCCTTGTTAATATTTATAATATTTTAATTTTCTTGTTTATGGTTGAAAATTACTTAATATATGTTTGGAATAGGCAGACTTGTGAATATTGCAAGTATAGTACGACAGTACGTACACGCGTACAACCAGATTATCTCGCTATAGTGGTGACTGATGAGGCAATATTCGTATAATAATCTACGATTAAAATATTATTATGTTTATTATTATTCAATCATAAATGAAGACCAATGTCTAGTAGTGGTTAAAACTTATTTCCCTTGAATTACATATCGTAATATTCTTACATCACATCTTAATAATTTTTACAATTTTTCAAATTTTGCTCTGTAGATAATTAATAATCATATCAATTTAAATTTAATGGTGGTATATTAGTAATTTGAATTTAGTTGATATTTTTAAGAATTGTTAATTGCAATATTTATACATAAAACTAATATGTGTGATGAATGTAATGAATTGTGATCAAAATGTACACTCTTATTCAAGCAGTTATTGCATATACAACTCTAATCATAACATCCAGCAACTAATACAGTATGTATTATACACTTAATTTTTTGAATTATAATAATAAAATATTAGCTTAATATTGCAACAACAATATTATATTCCGAATTTTCGGTTTTATAGTCCGTCCGCGAAAATTACTTGTACAGTTGTACGCTAAACATTTTTATTTCTAATATCTATTTCAGGTGTTTACGTAATATTAGTAATTATAATTTATTAATTTAAAGTCTGTGCCACTATTTGAATTAATTTTACACTACAATTATTACGAACCCACTTAAATGAAACTATAGCGCCTGCACGAGCTGGCTATTAATTTCCATAAAACTCGGTAATCAAATCATACAGTGGCGTACCGACCGGGGTGGAGTAGGGGTTTACCCCCCTAGTAAAATACGAATAATGATTTTTTTTATGGAATATTATATTTAGGCAAAGTACCTACTACTAAGTTCATATACAGATATACGTGTGCGTGTAATATTTTGTAATCGTAATATTGTTGCTATCTACTTTGAATCATGCGATTTGACATAATGATAAATATTACATACCAACTAAACTAATCTATAAATAATCGATACAACCGGAGAATCTCGCTTAAATGGATTAGCAATGCTAAATATTCATCGTGATATTGCGGTTTCAACAGACGCAGTACTAGATGAATTATCAAAATCATCGAGACGAATTAAAATTAAGTTATAACTTAACAAGTTAGTGTTTTCAGTTCATAAAGTATAATTTTTTAAAAAACTTTATTGTGAATGTCTTTAAATATAAAAAGAATACAATTGTATAAACATTTTTTTTTTTATATATATGTATATAAAATATGGTAACCCCCCCCCTCCATTAAATAATTCTGCGTATGCCACTGAAATCATAAAATGCATATTTGTATGAAGTTAAATGTACTGTATTTATTTAACTGTTCCAAGAACACTGGGAAAATATTCGAATGTGGTTCGGTTGGAGGAAAAAGCGAAAAAAAAAATTGTAATACAATTTGATATACTACTCTTGTCGGGCTCGTAGGACTTAGATCTACACGGTGCAAAGAAACGATTAACAAATCGGTGACAATAATGTATTGTGGTTTTTGAAAAAAAAAAAACAGTTTCGGAACATTAACTTAAGTTTATCAGCAACAGTGAGTGACGCATTCTAATGTTTAGAGTAGTTAACGACGGGTAACTATTCATTCAGGTCGAGCAACAACATATACTTCGGACTGCAGTGTGGGACGTGAGATATCGCGGTTGTACCTGTCAAAGTTCGCGGTGATAAAGAATGAACGAATAAAAACCTACGCGTGTTGTGCAAAGTTTGGTATTTTGTCGTTCATGTTTAACAACTGTATACTTACATAATTACATGCGCTTAGTATACTTACTTTTTCTCAATTTCGAGTAGAATCAGATTTTATAAAATATTCTCGTGGTCATAGACACTCGTTATTGTTATTTTTGAGATTTAACTCGATACGCGATCACTCGAGAACCACACGTCAATCGCTTAATAATTCACGAGTTAAAATCCCAAGTCGGAAATCAAATTGTAGAACTACGGTCTGATTCGCTGTTTATTTGACTTGTCGGTAAATCGTATGCGACTAGGGATATGAAACAACGTGACTCGATTTAAACTACTTTCGTACCGAAATAATAAATTGTTTTTTTTTTATGAATGCATCACGACGACGGTGGAATCTCATGGGAACTATACATCATTACAATATATTAGTTCAAATGGTCGACGAACGTTTCTACCGAAAATACAAATGGCGTCCGTTCGTGATGTTTCGAAAATCTATATTATGTGATGTTCAAGATTTACGATAGACGTGTGTCTATATTAAACGACGTTATAATATTATTATATAGTCGTATAAATTATTCACCGGTAATTATCAGCCGACCGTATAATATTTTTTTTTTTTAATCGGCGTTTATTATATTTAGCCATTTAACTACGTCTTTATGCGCAATGATTTGCATAACGACCGATTAATTCGTATTGAATTCGTTTATAACTCCCAATGTGCGCCCAAACAACAATCGAACAAATAGCGTTAAATTCGAAACGGCAACAAACTAATTTATGATGTACCGTTAAGCAAACCGTTTAAATGCCGGCCTGGAATACGTATATTTAAGCATATAGTTTTTTCATTTAAAAACATTAGGACGAAAAAAAATCTTAATATAGTGTTGAACACAAAACTTATCTACCATCTCACATCACGACTACACGCCACTATGATGTCTTTAGAAGTAGGTAGTCTTTTCTTAGTGGTCGGTCGAAAACGCAAAAACCTATTTGTTTTTCTTTTTGGCAAAGTGCAGAGGGAAAAACGTCACTGGAATATAAGTTATCATAATACATTTTACTGCACATACAATCCCCGAAAAATTACTTCAACCCTGTGGCGACTATTCTATAAAACTCAAGCATATCGACTGATGCATATTATCCACCTTAAACCGAAGACCGATACGGGTGAATTATGCCTACTTTCGGCACGATTGAACATGTTCATAACTTCGGAGCCTGGAATACTGTGCCTTTTAGGTCCACTGAAAAAGTGATTGGATGTTTCCGGGTACAGGATAGATATTTAAAATGATTTGATTAAGTACGATGTACATAGAGAAGTACGGCCAATAGGGCAATAGCCATCATTAAGAGCAGCAAATATGCTTCAACGCAGAACTGCATTTATCTTTGAGCTACCAGAAATATATACCACAACCCTTGCACTTCAATTAGCCCACTGCACCGGGGATGACGGATTTATTTTTCAAGCCCATGCGAAAGCACTACTTCATGATATAAACGCTCATTGAGATTATTTATTTGATAATCTAGAGTATGATTATTATAGAATAGTATAGTTTTAGTACCACGCGCACGTCACGAACCTCGTGTACATCTGCAGTAAACGACGATGATCATATACTACATTCATGCACTTGAGATACATAAATATGTATATTATGTACCTTTACGTTGGTAGCCGGTAGGTATATTATACTTATGTCTATGTTCTTATTGTACTTAGTACTTATACTTCTGTTTTTAATAAAGCCTACTTCAAACGTATTGCGTTTCGGTCTGCGAATACAAAAAATATATTTATAAAAATTACAGTAATATTTGCTAACAGAAAAATATTTATATTAAATGCATATTAAAATATTTAAATAATTATCGAAAGCAAAATTTTGAACTTTTCCGGTGATTGAAAAAATGTTTTACATTTACATTTATACATTTAAGGTTTCTTATGCTAATATATTATCAATAATAAAATATTATATATTTTCTTACTTACATAACAATACAATGACAAATGATCGAAAAATAATTAACATAAATTCGTAAATTATGTGTTCACTGGCAGTTATATGAAACGCTACATTATAAAATTAGAATCATTCGTAACAATAACATTTACCAAACAAATTTGATCATCGTTGTTCATATACTTATGGTATCATAGTATCAATTGACTTTTTGAAACTCAAAATCTATTATTTTGTTTTATACATGTTCCCATTATATACTGTTTAGTTTTTAAATCCATTAAAAAATCCTTAATATTAAATTAACATCCAAAAATCCATTAGTCATCGCTAAGAATGTACGTAGCTCTGTATTAAAAAGAAAATTAAGATATTTAAAAAAAAATGCAAAATGCTAATACTTGGGAAATTTTTTATTTAACCATTATTTAAATATAAAAACTTTACAATAATAATTACTTATTTCTAATTTTTTATTTGTTTATATAAATGTTAGGTACTTGTGATATCTACCATAGATTAGACGTTTTATTCTTTTATTTCCTTTTAGTTTTTTTTTTTTTGTCAAATATCAATATAGAACTATTTATTTCTAATACAACTAATTACAAATTGTAAACCTGCCTTCTAATATAATATTACACGTCATTATTTTGGTATTAATATATCTAATAAAAATAACAAACGTTTTAATATTTGATCAAGATAAATTTCATGAGGTCATGAAACACTTTATTTAAGGTGCATACACGAATCGTGAAGCCAGACTCAAAGTAAAAAAATAAAAACCGTGTATGAAAAAAACAAAAACGTCAGTGAACATTTTCAATTATAATAAAAAAGCAGAAAAATGGTTTCAGGCGATATCCAAGAGGATGGTGGATAAAACGTTTATGCGCTTATGGAGTTCACGGCGTTGCGAGATAATTTTAGGAAAGCTTTTTTCGTCCAAACAAATTACAATCCAGTGCATGAGTACTCCAAAAAATCAAATAACGATAAAATTGCATAGAAGTTTATTGGGCCATACAAAAGAGAACGTATATTATACCATCGTACGTTTTGGTAATATGGATGATGTGGTATTCTGGTATAGGAAGTGTATATATCTATAAATAAGACTTAACGTTTTACCCAAATCGATCGGCTTGATTTCAATCTCCATTTCAACATAATAATAACATCACCATATAAGTTGTATTACTATACCTTCATATGTTTATTGTTTATATAATATTCCTAGGTGATATACTTAGCATTTTTCATCATTGCGGTGAAAAAAATTACGAGCAATCAAAGGAAACATAGAAACAATATAATTATATATATTTTGATTAAAATTATGTATTGTGTATTTGCGTTTTATGTATTGTTTTAACGATTATTTTGATGTGCCGTTTATTGTATCACTATTTAATTTAAAAATCAAGTACTGGAATCGAGCTGAAACAAATCGGTTCTGGTACCCGAAAATTCTGATAATATTCGACATTTTAAATTTTCAAAGAACTGAAATCTCGAACCGAAACTCTTTATTTGAAGCATATCACTTTTTTCCTTAAAATTGTTAATTCTATTGGTATTCATACAATTTAATACTACGCGATTATAGACAGACCACTAAAGGCTGTCGCATCATCGAATATAAAAATAAATATCAAAAAATACTACCTTACAAATTTTAAAGAATTACATTTAGTCATTCAGAACCCTATAAAGCCGAGTTTAACCGTACCATAATCTTAAACCTTATTTTGTATTTATATAAACCAGAACCTTTTAAAGAATTGATTGAGAACCGGAACCGTGAAAACCAAAAGATACCAGACCCTGATACGAGGATCCACTGTAAATGCTTTCAACGTATAATGCATATAAACACTATAAACACAAAGTATAAGAATGAAAGCACTCTCGGTGACATTAAAAATTATGCGGAGCGTGGTTACGTTCTGTATTACACTTGTTATTACTTATTATTGTTACTACCCTTGGGCCATGGCGACATTTCAATGAATTTATATATTTTTACGAATAAAAGGAAAACGAAGTACCAAGACGTCTGGAATACCAAAACTGGAATACAGAGTCATTATAAGAAATAGTAGTATCACAACGGTTTTCTTACATTTTCATAAACTAAATTGGTTGACAATATTTCAACTTAGGAAAATGTACGAAAATCGATTTAATTAAAAATCGAATCAAATACTGTCACGTAGGAATGGTTAAAAATGCTGCGATACAGTCAATAATAAGCATTATATGCACTATGTGCAAAAGTATAAGTGAAATGCCGGAAACAATCATTCGTCCATTGAAATAGTTTAAAAATATACATAATAATCGATTGCACACGTCAACTTCGCATCCGTCATCATTTCGATCGTACTGTAACGACAATGTTGCCGCCGCCCTTACGACCTTCAAACAATATTATATTATTTAAATTATTCGATAAATGAATATCAGTTCATACTTTCGAATAATCGTAGTTTGTACGCGTTGGTTTGACCTTCAGAACGTACTGTTGTCGTGACTTCGTGTGTCCCTTTTATGCACAATGAATAAAATATTGTTCTTTCAATCTAACTTTTACTGCGGCCAGAATGTGTGTTTTAAATGACGGCGTTTTCTGTGATATTTTGAAACAGTCATAATACATATATAAATTCGTATGTATGTAAATAGACGTAAACGTATGTACGTAAACGAATCGTCTATCTTTTTTATGGCTAACAATATTATATTATTATCATTTTATTATACAACGTTAGAAATTTAGAATGTTAGATTATAATATGACCAAATGATTTCATGAATCATTGAATATACGCCTCGAACTATTTCAATTAACTTTTATAACAACCGAGCGTATAACCAGAACGAATATTCAATTTATTATAAAAAAAAGAAAAAGAAAATTGTAACTTTTAGTTTTGATTTAGGTACTTCAACCGTTTTTATACTCTAAAATGTCTATCAATATTCAATTTAATTCAAAATGTAGTAAATAAACACCACTACTAATAAAAAGAAATATTACTACTATTTTGAATTAAAAATTTCATGGAAAAAAAAAGGCCAACGGCACGTAGTGTTCCCAAGCGGTCACCCATCCAAGTACTAACTACGCCCGACGTAGCTTAACTTCAGTGATCGGACGAGAACTGGTGTATTCAACGTGGTATGGTCGTTGGCGAATATGTTAAAATTTCTGTATATATTTATATGTAAATATAAATATACATAAATAGGTAAATCCCTATACATACTAATTAAAATAAAATTAAAATTAGAATTAAAATTAAAATTAAAATTTAAAATGCATCCATTATGATATTAATTATACATACATATAATGATAATATGATACCTACATTATAATCAGAGGTGTTCGGCCTTGGGGTGTAGTACATATACGCCGTATCCCGTGTGCTCTCAACTTTATTTTGAAAATTCACGGGTATGAATTATGAAGCGTATACTTTCAAGCAGTTCGTAAATAAATATAAAATATAATTGAATTAACAATTATTGTTTAAATAAATGTTGTAATGGATATTAATTTTTTACTTAAAACGATCAGCTCATTTGTTAAAATCAATAAAATCTATATTTACACCCACTATACTGTCACCGTATGGCGTATTTATCATAAAAAATTTCATATGAGAGACTTGTCAACGTAGAGTAGTATCACTAGTGTTATTATTCATTGATTATAAACACAAGTAATAGTATAATAGTATTTAATATCAATGGTAGTATATACCTACTCTCCACAAAATTGATGTGAACATCACTGATTATAAGATAATAATTATTGTAAACATACACACACATAATACTAATAATGAATAATATTGTACTTTGCCATATATCATATATGTATATATAGGTATATATAATCTGGAGTCAGGACAAATCGTAAATAATTATAGATAATTTATTGTTTATTGTTTAGATACCTACATATACGTATAATATAGTAGAATTTTATAATAAACCTGTTTTAAAAATTAACATAGGTAATATAAACATTTTTAACAAAATTAATAAACAATTTTTGTTTTTGGTACCTTAAACTCGTAAACATTATTATAGCCTCAATTTATTCATTATTCATTGATTCTTACCCAAATACTTTGAAATACTACTCTCAAAAATTCGCAATAGAATATAGATCCTGAAATTATGTATGGTGACTGCCTTTCATTTAATCGACAGAAATACATGTACAGTATACACTGTACGTATATAGTAGGTAGGTATATCATTATAGTGTTAGAGTATGAGCCACAAAATGAAAATAATAAATACCTATTAAGTAATACTAATACGTTTTACGTATTAAGACGAATGATGAGAATAATAAAAACAAATTTCTAGTATTGAAATCGTTTTCACGTTCTTTAATATTTGAACATCATTATATGATGGAATTTAATAAAAGAAAACCACTTACTCTATCAATAATAATATTAATAATAATATTTTGATACCTAATTATTATTTTGAATTAAAGAATGTCACGAAAAAAAAAGTGAACAGCACGTAGTGTTCCCATGCGGTCACTCAGCTAAGTACTAGCTACGCCCGAAGTTGCTTAATTTCAGTGATCGGACAAGAACTGGTGTATTCAACGTGGTATGGTCGTCGGTGATAGATGTACCTAATCTAAATGACATTATTTGTTATATACTTATAATATGCTGTAACTTATAATTGTACGTAAAAGCACATAATACAATGTATATAGGTACCTTTATGGCTATATATAATATAATATTATGATATGGACATTGCAGTATTGTACTTACAACATACCTAATCTGAACAAATATTAAACAATTATAAACTTTTGTTTGGTAGGTACTTAGCTACTAAGGTGTACTTAATTTAATAATTCAATTTAAAAACATTAATTTACAATGGTAGGTACATTGGTAATTTACAAGCGGCAACCAGGCTACGCATAATATACGTAATATGTACCTACCTACGCACGAAAGTATAAACACTTGTAATTTGAATTTAATTGTTCCTTACAATGTAGTAGGTGCCTACCATATATAGATATAGGTAGAACTTCAAATAAATCCATCTACCTATATACAATATACAGTTTTGAAAAATTACACAGTACGTTTAGTTTTGAGTATTTTCGTTAATTGAAATGCTCACACTTGTCACTTAGTGTTTATTTTTCATTAGGCAAACGGAATGATACGAAATAAATGAATAAATACCTAGGTACTACCTAGTATCTACACGGAATACTTGAATCAAGATACATTACATTATAATATTGTTTGGATTTATAAAATATCTCCATTATAATTAATATAATTAATATATATATATATTTATGTTTAACAATATTATATATTAATATTAAAATTGTTTCTAAAATTAACTATATCGGTCTATTTTAAAATATAGTATAATTATAAAGGGCGGTGCACTAGAGAAAAAGAAAATAAATGCTAAAACCACAAGTTTCATTACAAAATATTGCTGATCGTATTTGCCTTAAGAAACCTGATTGGGTCGGGCTTACTAAGGATAATCAAAAAGAACTGAGTGTTCTTCTCTTTAATTAACCTAGTAATATTTCTTAAGATTTGTTTACAAAAACTAGATACCTACACCAAAATGTTTATAGAATAGGTAGGTATGTTATAGGTACCTACTACCTTGTATAGTTGATATCTTATATATATATTGTTTAATAAATGGTTAAATGGTGAAATAAAAAATAAAATGAAATAAAAATCGTTAATCCATAATTTATTGTAAAATGGTTAAAAACTAATTATACAAGTATTAAAGTATAATATGATGATCTAAGTAAAATAATTTTAGTTTCAATTTTGTGCAAGTGTATTGTACTTGGTAGGCTTGATAGTGTGGGCAGTGTGGTCCGCTGATGATTTTTGAAATGTTCACAGCTGCGAAGGTTGTCATCACACTTACGTGATTCAACTTTATGTTCCACGGCAGATTTCCAAACCATATAGTTTACATTACTTCTTGATTACACACAACGCAAACGACCAACGTTGAATATAACGTTTGAAATCCCCCACAGTTCTGCTTGATATATATTTCCCAAGCCCCCCACGGGTATAACATTGAAATTGTGCCTATGGTGTACTTATTAGAGATATACCTATTAGGGTTTTTCGTAATGGTAACTTTAACATGTATACCTATCAAATACATACAACGTTCCGTGTACGACTGCCCTTAAGTGTTGATGTTTTATTTTCATTGAAATGTTGTACTCTTTTATATTTTTCTGGTACTACTTTGACATTATCGCTATTCGTCATTCCTAAAATAACTATTATAATAATTATTTGAAATTCAATGTTTATTCCAACAATAAATTATTGTATTGTCTGTCACATCAAACAGGTAATTTAAAAGTTGATAATACTTTGAATTTGGATCAGCCGGGTCAATAGGGATAATAACGTTTTTGAAGTGAAACTTGTTTAGAAAGGGTCATGGTAGGGTACAGTCGGTTGTCACAACATTACCTACATACACAAACACAGAAAATACAATGTTGTCGGTTGGATTCCCAAAGGGTGAACCAGCTTCTTTGCGTTTATTTTATTTTAGTCTAATACAAACCTAATATTTTCTCCGTCTAATGGCTGAAAGAAGTTTCACTTTATCCCACTGAGCCCGCACTAAACAGTTGTAATTGTTTACTCCAGTATTAGGCCAACATTAAGTGGTAATAACTACAGTCTAAATGATCTTAAATTAAAAATATATAGTGTGATACGAATATAAATGGAATTTCAAATACTAATTATTATTTTTACGAATATCGGAAAGGAACGAAATGAAAAAGTATGTTCATGAAATACAATAGAATAATTTCTAGTAAACATTTGTTTGAGCAATTAAATTAAAACGAAATAAATTCTTGGCCACAAGACGATTTACTATAGAGAAACAATTTTTCAGGTACGAAAAAAGGTCGAATTAATTTTTTCGTTTGATGCTTGGCAGGTGATACCAAACGATCATTAGATTTAGAATCGATTCATTATATTGATCGTTTACGTTGTGTGTTATATGTTGTCAGTTTAATTTGATATTATTATGCTAACATAAATGTTTCTTATCGCTGATGGTCTTTCTGAAAAATATTTCCCATCACACTTTTACGTGAAGTTTACTGTCACAGAATTTACAATGAGTTATCAACAGTTCATACCTTATTCGTATACATTGAGTATGAATTTTTCCCATTAAGGCACATCTTATTGGACACACTTAAACTTAGTTTGATCAACATTAATAACGCAATTACGACCTGTACAATACTCGGAGAAATGTTGCGTTATCATCGTAGGATTTACAAAGAGGTTTTTTTTACCATAATAATCATATTAGCCGCATTCATTCACGCTGTCGTTGCCACTGCTCAAATCTCTGCTGCCCATACTGTAATCCTCGATGTTGCGATTTTCCAGATACGCTTCCAGCGGCCAATCTCCATCGTTCCGACACGCGTCCGCTGGCCATTCGTCATCGACCCGACACGCGTTATTCTCCTCACAGGTGTTGATCGGCACCGAGGCGCCGTTGGTGTCGGGATGACGTGGACGGTCATCAATATCGTTTACCGACGGGTCACAGCTACGGACGTCTTGGTCGTCGGAGAATCTGAATGAACACGTGTCGCTCCAATTGTCTCGGTCACTTCGAGCAACACTAGTTTCCAGACGGTTGGTCGGTTGCAAACAGCTTTCCGGGAACTCTTCATCCCCGGTGATGCTCGGATCACTGCTGACCGCCGTGCACGCATCACTGTCGACACCGCTCAAGTCTCTGCTGCCCATAGTATAATCTTCGATGTTGTGATATTCCAGATACGCTTCCAGCGGCCAATCTACATTGTCGTTGGCGTTCGGAGGTGCTGATGCTGGTGCTGCACCGTCATCGTGGTCTTGTCGAACGGACGCCGTGGACCCGTTTCCGCCGCAGTTGTCGACGAACGCAGAGTACGTGCCCACGTCCGGATCCCAATCGTCGTGATCGGCGGGAGCTGGCTCGTAGCTATGCACCGGCGAATCGGGGAACAGCGACTCATGCAGCCGTGACCGGAAGTAGTAAGCTCGCAGCAACACGGGACTGGAACCGTAGCGGTCGCAGGCCCCGTTTCCGTTCTGAGCGGTTGCAGCAGCGTTCGAGGGAAGAGGTTGAGAAGTTGTCGTTCTGACAAAGTTGTCCATGCACCTTCTTGATTCGTGCCAGTAATGGCGGTAACGCCGGGGCAACAGACTCGAAGTGTCCAACGCATTTATCGACCGGATAGGCTGACTCGTACATGACGAACCAATTGTAGGAGCTGGCACACGGACGGTACGTTGTTGGTTTCGACGGTTAGCAACTGCGGTCGATGGACGGGTTGGAGGTGGTACACGGACAGCACGTGATTGGTTTTGACTGTTACCAATTGTGGTCGATGGACGGGTTGGAGGTGGTACACGGACGGCACGTGATTGGTTTCGACTGTTACCAATTGTGGTCGATGGACGGGTTGGAGGTGGTACACGGACGGCACGTGATTGGTTTCGACTGTTACCAATTGTGGTCGATGGACGGGTTGGAGGTGGTACACGGACGGCACGTGATTG
>JAIPRK010000476.1:176955-194365 GCA_025469195.1 Chaitophorus viminalis
GTTTTGACTGTTACCAATTGTGGTCGATGGACGGGTTGGAGGTGGTATACGAACGGCACGTGGTTGGTTTTGACTGTTACCAATTGTGGTTGATGGACGGGTTGGAGGTGGTACACGGACGGCACGTGGTTGGTTTTGACTGTTACCAATTGTGGTCGATGGACGGATTGGAGGTGGTACACGGATGGCATGTTGTTGGTTTCGACTGTTAGCAACTGTGGTCGATGGACGAACAGGAGGGGTTGGTACACGGGTAGCACGTTGTCGGTTTTGGGATTCACCAAATGTGGTCGACGGACGAACAGGAGGAGGTGGTACACGGACGGCACCTTGTTGGTTTCGACGGTTACCAATTACGGTTGAAGGACGAACTGGATGGGGTGGTACATTGACAGCACCTTGTTGGTTTCGGTGGTGACCAACCTTAATCGATGGATCGTTAGTAATAGGCATTGCACGAATGGAACGTGGTCGGTATTGGCATTCACCAACCGTGGTCGACGGGCGAACAGGAGGACGTGATACACGGACGGAACCTTGTTGGTTTCGGCGGTTACTAACTACGGTTGACGGACGAATAGAAGGGGGTGGAAAATGGACAGTACGTTGTTGGTTTCGGTGGTTACCAACTGTGGTCGAAGAATCATTTCTACCATGTGGTACAGGGACGGCACGTTGTCGGCATGGGTCAATATTAACAGTGGTTGATAGACAAACAGTATGTGATGCTTGAGGGACGGTACATTGTCCCTGGTTTTGACATTCACTAACCGTGGTCGATGGACCAATGGTAGGAGGTGGTACATGGACGACTCGTTGTTGGCTTCGGTGGTCATCAACCATGGTTGACGGACCAATGGTTGAGGGTGGTACACGGGTGTGACGTTGATGGTTTTGGCATTCACCAACTGCTGTCGACGCACCAACAGTATTGGATGGTGCACAGTCAGCACGTTGTCCGTAATTTTTACATTCACCAACCGTGGTCGATGGATCAACAGTGGGGGGCTGTACATGTACGGCTCGTTGTTGGTCTTGGCAATCACTAACTGAAGTCGATGGACAAATGGTAGGGGGTGGTTTAGGAATGGTAATTTGTCGGCTTCGGCATTCACCATCCGTAGTCGGTGCACCAACGGTACTGGATGGTACACAGTCGGCACGTTGTCCATGGTTTTGGCATTCACCAACCGTGGTCGATGGACCAACGGTAGGGGGTGGTACATGGACGGTTCTTTGTCTGCTTCGGTGGTTATCAATCGTGGTTGACGGACCAACGGTAGGGGGTGGTACTCGGATGGTGTGATGTAGGATTCTGGGTCCACCAACCGTAGTTGATGGTCTAATGGTAGGGGGTGGTACTTGGATGGTATGATGTAAGGTTCGGGGTTCACCAATCGCGTTAGACGGATCAATATTCATAGACACCAGCGTCCGTGGTTTGCTCGACGTACAGGTTGAATATTCCTGTTTTTCGGACGGTCGTTGGTGGTCCCAGTTGTGACCTGTACCACCGTTCGAAACCATAACCCGATTACCGTTCTGGTGATGCGGTAACGGCATGTTCTCAACTAGGCCATTATCGCTTTGGCTATTGTCCCGTATCCGCCGCACTATTGACGATTCCTCATCGTCATCTGACACCGCCCACCGTTCGTCGTATTCTACCGAATCCGCGGTCTGTGACATCCAATTCAAGGTGTCACAATCTTCATTCGCGCAGTATTCGTCCTGGTCCCTATCGTGTCTCAGCTCTCGAGCTCTGTCCTGCGTTGAGCTTAATTTATTCGTACTCGATAGGCCAACAGCATGTGGTGGTGCATCGACGGCACATGTTCGGTGGTTATCATCTGCCGTCGACGGAGGATGATTCACGCACGTAACTACCTTTGATCCGCTTGGCTTGCGGTCTTCCAAATCGTTCATATTGTCTGACTGCTGGCAGTTGCCGTACCTATGACATGCAACACTTCTCGATGCCATAACATGATGACCACCATCCTGGTGCTCGTCTTGGTGATGCAGTGGTGGCGAGTGCTCGACCTGGCCGTCATTGATCTGATGGTTGGCCCAAATCCGCCGAACTATTGACGATTCCTCATCGTTATCTGACACCGCCCACCGTTCGTCATATCCTATCGAATCCACGGTCTGTGACGTCCAGTTGAAGTTATCCGATGATTCTGCAACGTTCCAATTTTCGTCCACGCTGTATTCATCCTGATACCTGTGTTCTAGATTTCGGTCCCTGTTCTGCACCACAGCCGACCGCTGGTCATCTTGGGCTTCGGCCGGATTGTGAAGCGATGTATCGCTCATCGTCCAGTCGTAAAACGATGACTGGTCCAACGACAAATAAGACTGGTTCGTTTGACGGCGGCCGTTGGTCATTGGACAGTTATTGTCTCGGCTATGGTTGTTGTGGTTCATCTTGTAATGTTTAAAGTTAAAATTATTTGTCGTGTGAATTTATATTTATTTTTTTAATTTAATTTGTGTACATTTTTAACTAAAAAATATTTTAAAGAGCGTTCTATGTATTTTCACAATTCCAGAAACTGTGGCCATGGTAATGTTATAAGGGTTTACTCGTAAAATAAAAATTACTTCCTAAAAATGAACTAATATGTACAAATCAATAATATCAGATGTAATTAAAAATAAATACTTATACTTTGTCAGTTGTCAATCATCAGATCTTTTATGCTGGGAATTGGCCAATATTAAAATAACTTTCGTCTATGCCGTGAATTTTGAATCAGTGGAAAATAGAGAATAATCAATAACTATCATACGCATCCGCAGAATGCAGAAGACATACAATTTCGATACCGTTCTACAATATTTTATTGTTCGTATCACCAGACCTCCTAGATTGTTTTAAATGCTAATATAATATAATATTTGGATTTTGAGTACTTAAAGTTAATTAATAATAATTAATAAATTATTACCATATATAAGAAAAAATCAAACTCTTTATTTTTCATTTCGTTTTGGTGTACGGTTTTCACAGTACATTATCCACAATTTCAATATTAACCGTGGTTTGTGATTACTTACTATCTTTTACCCACAATGGTTACACCTTAATGGCTGCGTGTCTCTGTTATTATTATTATTATTATTATTATTATTATTATTATTATTTCATTATCAAAATGTTACATATATTCTAGCGAGCCACCTAACTATACGATTTCTGGAAACCCACCAGTGCGGCTTTTCAAAAAAAGCCATGATATTCTGTCTCTGTGTATTATACGCGCAACATAGGAATTTAGATTTTAGATGTGTTCTATTTCCAACGTACCAATCAATCAATTAATACGATAAGTACTTATAATCATTTTTATAAGTAATTCGCTTAAATTTAAAGCACTTAAGTAATTAGTAATTATATGCCGTTATACAGTCATATTTCGTGTTTAGGACGTTTAGATACACGCATACAGTAAAATAATTTACGTATTTTAGGCCAATATCAAACCCCAAAACATATTTGTTTCAGTTCGGCTGCGATAAAAAAATATGTTCACAATCTAAATAAGTATTGCATCAATATTATTTGATGAAATTGATAAAATAAAAAAAAAACATTTTTATTGGATCGAATGGGTATGTCGTTCTTTTGTACGAATAAATGTGTTTCCGGATGAAATAACTTCTTGTGTTCATATAATAATGACTTTTTTCAAAAACAATGCAAAAGCCTAAGAGTTTTTATGCAAGTTATTATATTTGTGTGTGTTTTTTTTTTTTTTTTTATAAACGTATATGTGTTTTCACGCAACACTGAATAATCAACCGATGTAATTTATACATTCTTTTAAGTACTCTTTGAAATTACAAATCCAATTTTAAAAATAATGATACCGAATAAGATACAAACCTTATCAATCGAATACGATTTTCTTTCAAAAGAAAATGCAAACTTTCTTTTAAAACATTTATTCGTGTATTAATAAGTTTTCAAAAAATAATTTCTAAATATATATTCATTGATGTAACCATACCGATTGCATGTTAATAAAGCACAATATGCTCTTAAATATTCTAAAGACGTTCGACACATCAAAAATATTTTGGTATAAAGTTGTGTTTTGTTAATCATCAAGGGTGTTGAAAACGAAAATTGGACATTAACAGTGGTACTCATAAGTTTAATTCGTTAAATAGATTGTAATTCTAATCAAACTTAACTAATACGATATTGTTTATATGTTTATTGACAATTAACTGTCTTTACTACTATAAAATTATAAAAATATTGGCACTTGATATCATTTTATTTATCCATGTGGCTCTCAAACGAAACCGCTATATTGGCTACCCCAGGTATATACGTAGACATTTCGTTACTCGTATAATAAGCATAAGCCATACAATATAAGTATCTGGTTGGACGATCACAATAGCAATAGTAGTAAAGAATTTGGTCAAGTTAGATGCCTACAGTACAAAAATCTATACGCACGTATCGAAAGAATATTACGCCGATTCGAACGGAATACTTCAGCTAGCAAACGCGAACAGTGCCCGTTTTGGTATTTCGTTCACAAAAATGCTACACCCAAAACCATGTTACAAATGTTATAATTTCGACAACTCATACAACACTGTACACCAAGTGTACTGGCTTTCACACATGTTCAACGGAAATGTTGTGATCCGTCACTCGAGTACACGCAGTAAGTAAATCGGTTGATTATTATTTATTATAATATATTTACACGTACAAACCTGGAAAATCTATAGCTGGAATAAACGGTGTTGTTACTATGATTTGTTAGCGACCCGTATAACGTAGCAACTCAACGTTTTATATCGTTTAATTGCCATTATTAAGTTGACAATTAATCACGACCCGAAATCGATACGATTAACTTCTCGCCAGTGATATTTTAATTGAAGAATTTTGTCCATACGCATTATCGTGTTTCTCTGTATATATATATATATATATATATATATATATATAAATTTGTGCATGCACAACTGTACAATAATAATATTGATATTTGAAAAAGTACGACGAGCCGAGCAAATGACGTGTCGCGCGATTATTTTCGTTTCCGTACATATTTTGTTCACGGGCACCCGGGTGCTGCTGCACACGAACGCGCACGTCTTCAATCCGACACCGTACTTGTCGTCGTCAGACTTCCAGAAGAACGGCATCGGCGAGATGCGCCTGACGGAGAAGACCATGTGCCGTGGTCACCTGAAGCATATCGCTGACTGCCGGGCGCAGCATCCACAGCGGTCGTCCTCCCGCGTACTGCCACAAAACTCCCGTAACCCTCTGGTGCAATTGCGGTCGTTGGCTTCAAACTGCGGCTCCGGACCATCGAGCACCGACCGTAGTTGCGGATCGACCGCGACCGATCGTCCACCGACGTGCATGCGAGTGCCGTGGAACGTCCCGGGATTTGTTAATCAACTGCTACGGTCGTTGCAGCCAGCCGTCATCGGCTGTTCCAGCACCAACGCATGCGCGGAGATGACAACGGTGACGCGTTACTGCGTCACACAGCCGCAGCCGACCACGTCTCTGTACGGCTGTTTTTCGCAGATTTATCCGCATCAACAGTGGACGCGATGTTCCGCCACTCAGCGGCCACCGTCCGAGTGCAACGGCTCAGTGTATCCGTCAACCCGGGAAATACCGTTTTGGGCCAAATGGCCATCGCCGTCCACTGCACGGACCACCTCCAGGCCGTCAACTGCAGAGTGTGCCGACACTGCTGTACCTTCGCCGAATGCAGCGTGCACGAACCCTGCACCTTTGTCGACCAGCTCACCTTTTTGGGCCCAGTGGTCATCGGCGTTCACTCAATGGATGACCAGGTCGTGGACAACAACAAGGTGCACCGACCCTGCACCTTCGTCGACTGCACGGTGCGTCTCGCCGTCATCGACCACCCGGAAAATGCGACAACCTTGCAGTGATGTCCGGCCCACCCAATGCGGACGCCGACGTCATCGGCAGATGACCAGTGCCCGCTCACGGCGTCTACCCAAAAAACGCAAACCTACGCGGCCCCGAGAG
The DNA here is from genome assembly GCA_025469195.1 of Chaitophorus viminalis. Taxonomy (NCBI): domain Eukaryota; kingdom Metazoa; phylum Arthropoda; class Insecta; order Hemiptera; family Aphididae; genus Chaitophorus; species Chaitophorus viminalis. The sequence goes on from JAIPRK010000476.1 coordinate 183,008, forward strand.
CAGCCTTACGACGGACTATCAACTGCAGCTGTCGCTGACTTCACGATACCGACGCTTCCACGGGCGCAAGTTACCTTCCGAGGTCGAAAAGGTTATTATCATTATTTGTCAGAAACCATTCGTCCCTTTTTTGTCGATGTCGCGTAGACGGATGAAAAATTGAAGATTAAAAAACACGTGAAATGGGTAGGCATAGGTAAAATAATAAATATTTCGGAGGATCTCGGGGAATGTTTTGACTTAACTCCCCCTCCCCCTCCCACCAGATTCCAGAAGTTATTTGCAAACATTTTTTGCTAAGTCAAGTATAATTATTAGTTGATCTTTTATAATTATATTTTATTATATTAAGCTATCTAATGGATAGCAATATTAAATCATTTTTGTAAAAATAATCAGTAGCATATAGTTTTGTTATTAACCTTTAACATCATTACCTAGAGCTTTTACCTAAACGATCAAAGGGTAAAACTTAATACTCGACTACATATCCTTCAACTGTTTAAAATTTAAATCAAAGATATCCATAAAAACGAAAAATATTATTAACAAGTCATGTATAAGGACCTCAAAATTAAAACAGTCAGTTAACTAGCAACCAAACACTACTCCAGATTTCCCTCAAATTTAACAATATACCCAAATCTCTGAATTTTTTCACTTTCATGTAAAACCCTACCTGAAAATCTAATGTGCTGTCTAAAGCATAATTCTATTGGAAAATAATCGTATAATCATATAATAAATATGTAGTCATATAATCTATGCTAATACTGAGTTAATTGGTTGAAACTCAGTGTATTGGTCTACCGTCTACTTAAGAATATTATTGTATAATATATGAATAAAATATATTTATTTAATAAATTGAGAAATGTTTGTTAATATGCGTTTTGTATCTATATTCGTGCTTACAACCAACACCTGTACGTTAATTGTTATACTGAATTAAAAAATCATGAAAAAAAGAACCAGATGGGCCTCGCTCTGCTGTACACACTACATTCAGAATTTAAAATAATAGAAAGTTCACGACACGCGACACCATGGATAAAGTGACAAGTAGTATTATATTAGTAGTGTAATAGTTAGATAATAATCACTACTATGTTGCATTACTATGTTATCTTAACGTATTGCCCATAGTAAAATAATACATTTTCCAAATAATTATGAAGGTTCAAGATAGCAATATAATATTGCCATAACTACTGATATTATAAGTTGAAATATTATGTACTAACGCCGTTACTCGGGTAGAATATGAAAATACTGTAATTATACGAAAACGATGTATCTTTACATATATTATTACAGTGTACAAGCTTAGTCTTAGTATAATGTAAAATACGGCGTTCTTACTTAGAAATTTTAATCTTTTTTTGTTATCTACGACAATTTTAATTAACGTCTTTATAAAGATTTATATACTCAATGTAATTTTAGGAATATTTTTTCTATAAAAATTGTGTAAAATTGATAAACCTATCAATTGCCATATTTTGCTTATCAGGGCAGTACTATATAAATTTAAATATTAGAGTTAACTGTCGTATAATAAAATATAAATAGAACAACATTTATTATCTGTGTTTTTTGAAAGATTTTTTTACGATACCTTGATTTTTAAGCGAGTTATGAGCCGTATTAAATTGTAATATTATACTTACGTTATCATAACTCGCATACAAATTTAAATGTCCTTAAAAACTGACTAAATTAACACAAATAATGCTCTTCCCTTTATATTAAATGTCTGATGATAATAGTAGGTCAGTTAACTTGAATATTTTAAGTTAACTAGTCAAAATTTCAACTTCTCTGGACGAACATTCGCTTCGTTCTACATATTTTGTAAGATTTAGACAGCATAAGATTAGTATGCGATGTTATCTTAATGACAATTAATGGGATGATGAACACATTCATACGCCCACTCATTCGTTAAATATTCCAAAGCAGATGATCACCGAAACCGAATAGTTGCGTCATATTCACACCACGGATACAATACGTAATTTGTTTTTAACACAGGTACGAAATGCATAATATTTAAAATGTATTATAATAATAATTAACTTTTGATCACAAAGAAAATTAATAATCAGTTGTTATTATTGTCGATCTGTTCAAGGAAATGCACGATATCGGTCATATAGTGTTAATTCGGCTTCGTAGTTAAACCGCGTAATGAAACACTTTTATCGTTATTTGCGTCGTCGCCACCGTCGCCTACGACCAACAATATTAATCAATAAATCCTTTTATTTTATTTTTAATATTCATTTTACACTATTGCCCAGTTAATTTTGGAGATGCGTCTTGAATTTCAATAGAGTATGGACGGAAAGTATGCAAAAGCTTGGTAAAAATGCGATTTTTATGTTCGAAAGGGTTGAGTGCTATTGTAGTACTCATTCGTATATTCTCAAGCATAGCCCTTTAGTGCATTGTATTTAAAACTTTTTTATAATGTGAAGCAAATGTAATGACCACTTAAATTTAAATGTCATTGTCCATTATAAGGTGCAAAGGTGTTTTTTCTAATTTATTATTAAATAGTCGTCAAAATAATAAGGAATTATTTTCTTAACCACACACTATTTTCTTAACCACACACTTAAATCAAATTGTTGTATACAAATATTTTACACACTCTGAGTCCTTACAGTGTAAAAAGCACTAATTTAGTGTTAGTGTGCGGAACAATTATGGTGGAGTAACCTACGTAGTAAGTACATGGGCGCGAAAACCTAATAAATCTTATTTATTCAGAAAACAATAATATCATTATATTAGCGTAAAATTTTTGATTAAATCAAATTCGTATAACGCTGGTCAGTTTGAATTTAAATCATTTTATTCCCGTTGAGGTCATACATCAACGCGCGATAGCTATATGTATCGCTTTAACAGCTTACCGTTTTCCGTGTGTTTGCGTTATAAAAACTTTCCCGACTTGACGATGACATATTATTACCGTATTGCGAAAACAATAGTATGGTACAATGCGCAGTACAACATTATTTGTTTGTACTATATATTGTACTGTTGCGAGACCTTACGACCTATACTGGGTAAAAGTGTGAAATGTAAACATCATGGTTCTATATTGTTCCACGCGACAAATGTTCAACACGAATTGAAAGGAATTAAACATAAAAATTCGCTTCATTCCAACGACGATGAAACAGTTAACGAGTCATATATTAGAGAAAATAAAGAATTTCTGTTTTATTCTTGCAAGTACCGCAATTTGATTAATTGTGACAGCGATCAAAGACTACACATTTATTATATCAAACGAGTGTGATAAAGAATATCGATCGTATGCTTTTAGTATGAAGCATGAACATTAAACCTACCCGAGTTATCATGGTAATATTATATAGTACCATGTTGCTGCTTTTATATTGTTACTCATTTTAGTATTCACATGTCGATTCGATGCAGGCAAAATGAATACGTGATGTATACCATATATGATGATATTTTATTTTATTTCATTATCAATACAGGGGAAATGCCTTTTTGTATTATATTAATACCGTATCATTTTTTTTTGTTACGACTTTGTTCGAAGAACTGTATCAAGAATAAATGATTGTTCTTTTCGGTTTTGTATAGAGTTTGAATGTTTTAATTCATTTCATTTAATTTTATTTAATTTTATTTTTTTTTTTTGACGTAGGTACACCCGTTCGTCAACAAACTCCAAGTCCAACTTTCATCGTTAAATTATAAATTATATTATGCGTCAAAAAAAAAATCACGTACCTGTTGATGAAAACTAAAATGGGTTGTTTTTAATCATCAGAATTTGTTTGCTTACATTTTTTAATCGTAATAAATTTTAAAAGTAAACATTTTTTATCTTGTACCAGCTACATAATTTTATTATTTTATTTTAGAACTTTTAATTTTTAAAACAACAATAACAGTTCAACAATTAAATTAAATTAAATAATTAATAATAAATATTAATAAATTAATTAAATTTAAACAGTTAATATATAAATAGAATAAGTAAAAGATAAAGTAATTAAATATAATAAGATAATAATAAAGATGATAAGTAATATCTGCATATAAAAAATATAAAAATGAATTACAAGTCTTACGGTTAAAAAAAATATTTAGTGAATATTATAATTATAGTATACATGTATAATTAGATTAAATGTAGGTAAGTGTTATTAAGTACATAGTATATAATATTTTAATTTTACATATGCAATAAAAAAGTATAAGTCGTACAGTTAAAATATCGAACATGATTTAATGATAATAATAAGTAAATATATAATGTTGTGGGTCAGTGGTGTAGCCAGGATTTTTCATTAAGAAGGAGGGGGCTAAATACTTTTTGCTGAGTGATTGGTTCAGGTTTTCTAGGTTCGACCTCAACAAAGTTTTTAAAGTGTTTGCATTAATATGGATTTCAGTTTTAATACAATTAGAAAGTTAAAAAAAATTACATGAAAATAATTAATAATTAAGTATGAAAAGAAAATCATCTATAAACTGTGGATTCCGTGGCTTACTGATATCAATAAAAATATGGCATTATAAGTTGGGAAGTGTGTGGACTTTTAGTTTGGAGCTCGGTGTACAGTCTCAAGGTTCTTAAAACCATTTTTCCTATCACACAGAGTACCTCGTAGAGGTAATATGTCTATCTATTTTGAAAGGTTCATTATATTTTGTAAATTATCATTTATACTCATCGCAAAATAAATTTGTCTTTCTCGGTTTTATTGAATATATGAATTTTATTTTAATAGGTTACTGTTAAATTTAAATATCATCATAAATTCCTATTATTATGTATTACTATATATTGTTAACAAGTACTGTAAATTTCACTTTGTCCTTATGCGTATTTGTGTATTGAAAAGTATGCTGTGTCTCATTATGCAACTCACATGATGAGCATCTTGCTTTAATTTAATAATAATAATAATAATAATAATAATAATAATAATAATAATAATAATAAAAGTTGTTTCTATCTTTTAACTTAATTGCTTCACTTTGTTAGTTCAATCTTTTTAGGAGATATTTTTGTTAAAACTACATATGGCTAACCCCTTATTATTGGAACATTTGGAACCGATTCCTGTCCGATTCGACGGTCTAACTCGTCAGAAGGAAAATTAATAAATTTGTTTTCAGACTGACATTTGCTATCTAACTAGTCGGTAAGTCGGAAGTGAGTGAATCAGATGTGTATGACTACTATCGAAAATATACAAGGTTTTGTTCCTATTTCTACTAGTAGGCTGTTGGATCAAGTCGGATCGGATCGGAATCGGTTCCAATGTAGCCGTTACCATTGAGTCTATTTTCAGTATATTATTTTATTCATATTATTATATGTAATCGCTTGTCATATATACATAAACATGGTCTATGGGGGAGGGCTGTAGTCTTTTTATCTTCTTACCCTTAGCTGTGCCGTTTATAGAGATACTAACAGTTTATTTTATTTTAATTATCTGATTTAAGACTAATACAGAAACGAGATTAGTATAAATCTTAGATATTAATTAGGGTATTTAGAAGGGATAATATTTTAACGCGGAAGAAATAATTCGAAAATAATTATGTAGATATTTAGTACCTTTAGTGATAAATGCATTAAGAACTAATTAAATAATTTAGATAAGTATTGAAATGTGATAAAATAATAAAAGTTTAATCAGTAGGAGGGTTTTGATTGCCAGTAGCTTCTGCATATTATATTGAGCTGACACTATATGGGTTTCTGTTGTAGAGAAAAGTAAATTTCTGATAACAATGATAACAAACCTATATGAGCGATGTTGTCAGGGCTTAAATGTATGGAATCTGGCACCAGTATTGTTTAAATAGTCTACGATTTTATTGAAGTTTATTTGACCTGCCAGAGGGCTACACAATAGGATATGAAAGCAATGACTTGCAGGTGAAACCATTTGGGTAGGTGAGTTTTGCTGACATGTATTGGAAAGATGCGTGTATTTAAATATCTTTGATGTATAATGGTAGAACTGGAGGATCACTATCTGCAACGGGATAAGGTTGGTTCAAGAGATCGTCAGTATAGCTAATTGGTTGTTATAATATTTACTTTGCAATCATCGGTTTGGAGAATGGCAAATCTATTCGGTGACGTATATATAAAATTTTTGATTTGACATCATCAAATTTAAAAGTTGTATATTTTTGGTGACTTCACCTTACACCTCTTATATATCACTATAATGGATGATAGGTATCATTACATACGAAAAACGATTCTTAACGGAGATGATTTGTTAGTCTAAAACTCTAAAATAGGTATATTATATTTAAATCATAATACTATGTCAATATTTGCTTTTCAAACGCTTATAAAAAATAACTGAGCATATTATGTATTTCAACAATTTTTGAATAACAGTAAAAACAACTTTTGTGGAATCTTCTATTTAATTTTTAATAATTTTATCAGACGAATTGTTTTATCAATAAGTATAAACAAAAAAAAAAAAAAAATTAAAAAAATCGAACATTTCAAAAGACCATAACAATTGCTTAAAGAAAATGCCAAACTTAACAACTGGTAAATGTTTCAAATTTCTGCAATTAATATTTATTGAATAATATAAAATATTTAAAAACATTTGAGAATAAATTGTTATATTATGCATTTTCGTGAAAATGGAAATTTCAGGCGGTCATAAAACAATTTTCTGAAAGTCCGGTAGAATTTTTTTCATAGATAGTTGAATAAAACTTTACCTCGTGATAAAATTTAGAACCTTAAGTATGAATATTAACTATTTTATGAATTTTCAACTGCAGAATAACTTGGAAATTAACTTTAGGGGCTTATAAAAGATTTTATGTCACACGATTTTTGATATTTTTTAATTACGATAAGTATAATTTGCAGTAAACTTTAAATTGCATTTTAAAATTTTTTGAACAGCTTATATTTTTTTATCGATATTTCTTAAAAAAAATACTTAGAAAATTGAAAATTTGAACTGTCTATAACTAGGTAAAAAAAAAGTCAAAATACTTCGAAAACTTAACCATGTATAGGAATCGCTAATATTAACATTAGTTGACATTTTCAAATATTTGCGGTTTTGTGTTTTTGAGTTTGAGCATTAAAAAAAATATATATATATTTCGTCAAAAAGTGGTTTTCATTTCAGAAAATTTCCTTTGTATAGAAATCGAATTCATTCATGTTGAAATAAATGACTCGCGTTCTTGAGGTTGTCATAATAATACACTCGATATAAATGAATGAGCAATTTTATTTCGACTAGGTCATTAATTCACGTATTCTCGAAATAAATATTTTAGAAAAAAAAAAATGTTTATAAGTCTTTGTTTCTTATTATTTAGTTGTACTGTATTCATATTATCATCAAATTTACGTACCATGATAATGTTTTAATTGTATTATATCACTAAACCGCATTAGTCATTCCGCACTTCACGTGACACTGTTATCATTAGATACAAGTTAATAATTTATTATAATATTACTAAGCATGTATCTAATTAGTAATAAGCACTACGTCTCAAATGATTAATCCATTCGAATCCATCATATTAAATGTTATTAATACTTACGCGATAAATCATTTCATTTTAATGTTTATCGTCCGTACAGGTTTTGGTAAAAATCGGTGAGAGACGTTTGCGAGTTATATTATTACATTTAATTCGTATTATTTTAACGTACACATTTACACATATATATTATACTTCCAAGAACTAAACAGAAATAATTATAATACTCACCCTTCGACAGACGGGTTATTGCGATATAAACTTATTATTGTCAAAGTTGTACGAAACGATACGCTGAACAATAATTTCCAGATTCAAGTCCACACGCCCTTACACGAGATGATGCCTATTGTGATCAAAAAACGTTGTGCGTTCAATTTACGGGACTATTAAGTTTTCCTATTGGAAATCGGAATCACGTACATAGCATATATATATATATATATATATATATATATACATTTGATTGTATTACTTGGACATGAAATAACATTCCACGAATGCGGCAACGCACATACACACAAACGTGATGAAATCTAAGCAGGACAGACATTTTTTTTGAAAACTAAAACAAATTTACGCTTTCTTCGAAAACTTTTTACGAAGGGAAACCTTATACAATCATAATATACACTCTTCGTGGGTCTAAAATATATAATCTTTAACAACGCCATTGTTTCGGTCAGAGTTCAAACGGTAACAATATGTTTAATATGTTCGTTTGAAAGCGCCGCTATTGGATATAGGTACGTCTTCCGATAACCGTAACAATAGGGTTTTCGATAAATCATTTTCCCCGGTTTGAGCGATTCGTGTAACACTGCGGACCCCGCGCCTATGCATGAACATAGGACACTATTATTATATTATAGAAACTCGATTGACCGAACGAAATGTTCCTTCAGCGGAAGCTTTGAAACGAAATGTGACGGCAGCGCTGTTTCTAAACGTATAGTGTTGTGTAATTAATATCGTTTTAGGTCGCACAATCGATAATGAACGCGACGCGAACCGTTTCCCGCGTTCCAACGATGGCGGTGTTGGCAAAAAGAATCCCGGACATCATCTGCAGTTCAAATAATAATATAATACAGTTAATATGTTTTTGACGGTGTTCTGTAGGTTTGTGGTCAGATTATATTCGCTACAGTCCACGAGCGATGACGTTATAATAATGTATCTATTTAATATAATATGATTGAAACCGATTGGATTTTTGCAATGTACTTACATAAAAACGTAAAATGTTGTTCTTAACAGATGTGTAGGTGTAAAAATATTTCACTATAATCAAACAACGAGTATAGTAAGTTCGATAAACGTATATAAAATTTACTAAAATAAAATAAAACATATTGCGTATCTTGGGGCGAAAGTATTGTATGAAATCAGAGCGAGATGTAATCACGTTTTACTTTGGAAATATATTATGACCATTATACTTAAGATAAAATAGTGATACTTTAATGTTATCATTCTTGGACGGAACGAGTAAGGGGTATATACATCACACAACTGTGAATATACAATGTTAACGTCGTCAATCAATGTAGTTAGTGCTTTCGTCCATGACTAGTAGATTACTTCGAAAATTCATTGCGATCGCTCAAATCGCCCGTGCATACCACTTACAAAACGATCCCGTTTAACCATAGCGCGCCACCCAAATTTAATCCCGGGCAATCTGTACAGGGCTGTATCCGGTAAATTGCGTTTAACATACTGTACACAATTCATAAGTGCACATTGGCATGTGATTTAACCGTAGTAAGAGCTGATTTATAGAATTTGACCAAATCTTTTTCATCGGTATACACCGGCCGGGGGAAAACAAAAATGGATTTTATTTTTTTTTATTTATAATTTAATGTATATTACCCCATTGTTCGTCGAGATAACTGACTTGCGAAATCAATATATGGAGTAGATGCAATACACCATATAAATACTAAATATATATTATATGATTTGTCCAAACTGAATAAAAGAGGGGCATAATATAAACTCTAATGGTCTACATTGAACAATATTTTTTAAAAATTCGTATAAAAAATAATTGGGTAAACATTCTGGGTAGTCTACTCACTAAGGTTGAGAACAGTTTGATGAATAGATCTCCTCAATCCTCAAATACTTAAGTATTGCAATATCTATCCCAGTATGAATTATCTATGAAATGTGCACACTTTAAACATCGTGTTTCATGTGATAACAATGTTATCATGAATATAATATAATATAATATAATATACAGCTAACGAGAACCAACTGATCGAATTATTCCATTTCCCTAATCTCACATGAAAATAATGGTTATTATATTATTATTATTATTATTATATCATGTCACACAGTAAAATATACTATAGTATATATTTCAATAATAATTAGGTGATATGTATTTAGATATTTTATGAAATGTTCACTGTATTAAAATAATGTTGCTATTAGCCGCAATCTTACAAACCATCCGGTCGTATTATTTCCGTGTAACCGTACAAATGTATACTGTCGAACAACCACCATCCTATTTACATCAGGATTTTTTATATTAATAAATAATATATAAATATAGCAAAATTCAGTTTTGTACGAACAAATTTCACAGTTTGTACATCGAAGCCGAATCACCGATCAATGGCCTAAGGTAATTTATTAAGTGACCGCGGTGTTCGACAAATCCGATTAGCGAATATCTAGTAGTTGTTGTCGTTGCCTACTTCGGTTTCGCATAACGTGCGTCCAGTGTCGTCCGTTAGAGGCTTTGTTCAAGGACCATATTGTGGCAAACTCGAAACTATACAGTATGCGTAAATACGAGTATGGTATTGAAGAATTAATAAATTTAATCGGTTCACAATAATATTAGATTAAGTATAATTAGTATATTATTAGTTATATGCAAACGTTTATGCAAATGTAGGCAGCACGTAAATGCGAAATCGGTTAGATACTGTGATTTAGTTGGAATATGATGAACATTTCAATAGAAATATTATGTATAAAAAAACGCATAATGTATCCCTATCGTCGGAAAAATCACTTGTAAAACGTTTGATTGTGATTAAACATATAAAATCCGTTGGGAATTAATTTTTAATTTCCTCTCTCTCCCTCTCAGAAGGTTCAATTCACCAAAGACGTACAATTATTAATCATCTCGTTGACTTGCACCTGCACAGCTGAACTCATTTATTAATTGCCTCGTCGTTATTCGACCATTGTGACGCCGCCGCCGTAGTAGTGTCTTACTATTTACAGTAAACTATTAATCGGTTTCCCATTTCGAAAGTTCCGTCAACCCAGCATACCCGTAACACGAACACTGAGTTAAATTTTTGGTCAAAAATTTATTATTACGCATTGGTTACAATATTCTCTCCACCTTAAAAACACACACAGGGTACCTATAAAGTGTAATTATTGGAACACCGCAATACCCGAATCTCAGTTATTATTGTAATATAATTATATTACGTGTCGTTATTACTATAATATAGTTCTGGACGACTCAGTATTCTCGTGCCCCATGTATATATATGTAGGTCATTTAACTGAGAAATCGACTTGCCTACACCCCCTCACTATAGCGCATAGTGCTCGACGACTGCTTTTTGGTTTTTCGCCAACGCCGGGCGCTTTTGGGGTGTACCCATAGAATAAATATATAATATGCTTACACAACACACACACACACACACACACACACACACACACACACACACACACACACACACACACACACACACACACACACACACACACACACACACACACACACACACACACACACACACACACACA
>JAIPRK010000477.1:0-117841 GCA_025469195.1 Chaitophorus viminalis
AATTTTAGACCTTTATCCTTGCTTAGTAATTTTGCTAAAATATTCGAAAAAATAATTAAAATTAGATTAATCTCATTCCTAGAGCAAAACAAACTGTTATCAAGAAATCAATACGGATTTAGACCCGATATCGACACTGTGGATGCCCTATATAGTATGACCCAATTTATGTTTAATGAGTTAGATAGTAGTAACAATGTGATTGCTGTGTTCTTGGACTTAAAAAAGGCATTTGACACGGTGAATCATAAAATCTTACTACAGATATTACCAAATTTTGGTATTAATAATTTCAGCTTAAAATGATTTGAAAGTTACCTAACTAATCGAAAACAAATGGTGGTAATAAATAATATAACAGGTCATAAAGGTATGGATAAGTATGGAGTCCCTCAGGGTAGTGTATTAGGGCCAATTTTATTTTTATTATACATAAACTTGGTTAGTGACTTACTTTTTGATGGATTAGTTGTTTCATATGCAGACGACACCTGCCTACTGTTTATCGACATATCATGGGATGAGGTTCATGAAAAAGCGACTGTTGGGCTAAATAAAGTTTACCAATGTCTATGTGACAGAAACTTGAAACTTAATGAAGAAAAAACTATGTTTATGACTTTCTCAATTTATAAAAGTTTTCCAAATCTTAACCTCTAAACAATTCATGGATGTGTCGATGGTATTAGTTGTAATAACGAAAGTAAATGTATAGCCATCAAAGAAGTAACCGGCACCCGTTATTTAGGTATCATATTTGATAAAAACTTACGGTGGAATCTTCATAATCAAAACCTAGTTGAGAAGTTTCGTGCAATAACTTCTAAATTCTTATAAATTAAAGAGTTTAGTGTCCAAGAATACAATGCGGGTTATTTATTTCACTCTATACCAATCAATATACCAATATGGAATGTTAGTATGGGGGGTTTAGGTAATTTGATTCTAAAAAAATTGCAAATTAACCAGAATAACGTAATAAGAATTTGCTTAAATAAGTTTATTCTGCAAAGTTTAACGAATCAAAATTATAAAGAGCTGGGAGTTTTATCAACTGGATTTTTATATAAGAAAATAGCCATTTTGTTCATTTTTAAAAGATTTATACAAGACAAAGATTACAAATTTTCGGAGTTTAAAAGAGAAAATATTCAGTATAATATACCTGTCAAATATTCTTGTAAATCTATTGGTCAAGCTTTTGTAAATTATTTAGGACATTCGTATTTTAACAGTATGCCATATCAATATAAAGAAAATATTCACTGTTCCAAAATGAATGTTAAAAAAATTATATACCCTTGGTTATTTTCGCAATTAATTTAAGTTCTTTATATGTTATCATTATATTTAATATGTAAATAATATTTCATTCTATGTTTCTTTTTTTCTATTGTTATAATTATCTCAACTGTATTTATCATTTTATTTTGCTAAGTATTTAACATTATGCATCTTTATTTTTTTATTATTAATTATTACTCACTATCTCTAACACAAGCTGATAGCTTAAAAGAGATAGATAATCATGTAAATTAACTTTTTGTATTTGTAGTATATGTAATTTATGATGGTTTGAATAAAAACAAAAAAAAAAAAAAAAAATCAAACATTTAGACAGAAATCTGTTAGCTAATCTGGAGGTATTCCTTGGTATTCTATTTTGTATATATATTGTACATCTTCTTTTTCTTAACAGTTCAGCGGGCTTTGTAGGTCCATCGCTGCCACCAATAGATCATTCCATCAAATTCTGTTATTTGCATCTTCTATTCATATGCTTTCGTGGATCGTTGTTACATCTTTTTCCTCAACATCTTTCCATCTCGTCCTGGGTCTTCCTATAGGCCTTTTTCCTACAACATTTCCATCTGTGAAACGTTTTATAATTTTTCCTTTAGCTCCCATACCTGTCCAGCCCACTCAATTCTCTTTATTCTGCAATAAGATAAAATATTTGGCCTTCCGTATAGATTTTTATAGGTTCTTATTGTGTCTTGTTTCGTAGGATTCGGTTTCCATGTTATAAACTGAGCCAAATATTTTTCTGAGAACAAATATTATTTGGAGTAATCAGTAATCACCTTGTGCAGTAGCCCACATGTCACATCCATACGTCAGTACTGGTCTCAGGTAGCTTGTGTAAAGAGTTGTCTTCGATTCCCTCGATAATAACTTCGATTTGAATAATTTTAATAAGTTATAATAACATCTGTTCGCACTAGCTACTCGTTCTTTTAATTCTTCATGTGTGTTATTTTTGATATGTATGATTACCCCTAAATAATTATACAATGTTACTTTTTCAAACACATATGACCCTACTTGTAAGCTCGAGTCATCATTATCGTTCCGAGATATGCTCATGTATTTTGTTTTTCCTTGATTAACTTCTAACCCCAGTATCTTAGCTGCTTCCAAAAACTTTATTTTTGTTCGTACCACTTCCTCTCTGGTATTGCCCAAAACAACCACATTATTCACATAAGCAAGGATGACTTCTATCCTACTTTCACCTACTTCCAAATTCCGTTTATATATATTGTACAGATAATGAAAATTGTTTTGTCCTTATAACATTGACGATAATATAGGTACTTTAAGTCTTCAAGACATTCACCACGAGGCATTCTGACAAAACCATAAAATATTGTATGTACGCAGAAAACAAACCAAACCACGTTACTCTGAATTTAACTTTATACGTTTTATGCTATATTTCTGCACATATTTTGCGTGTTTATTTAATAAACTTTTCATAATATTGTTATTAATGGTCCAAAAAATAAATACAATTTATTATTAAATAAGCATAAATAAAATCTATAAACATTTACCTTGATTGAGTTTAATTTATTTAAATAATTAAATTTACTACTATAAATTACGGTAACAGTTAAAATATTATAAATTATATTTTTTTATTTATCCTATAATCGTATTATTCTAATGAAAATACTTTATTTCCTTGTCATTAGTACTTTTTTTAAATCGGAGCATCAAAAAATCAATAATATCTTCCTTCGATTTATAAATTATTGTTGTAATATTTTTCAAACGTTAGAAATAAAAAGAAATAAATTCAATAATATAATGTTCAACAAGGGACCTTTCCATCATCTATTTCTAACACTTTTCCAGGCAACTTACTAAACAACTAAACTGTTGGACAAATCGTCCGTATAGCAATTTATTTCCTTGTATACATAGCCGTCTGTCTAGATTGGCGTTATTTTTATATCTTATATTGGTTATTTATTGATGCTCAAAGAACTGATAGTAAGACGTACTTTTAATGTTGTGCAACAATTTTACAAGAAATTGAAATGTAACGCATTTCTTATTACATGCGCTAGTCAAATGTATTTTATTTTATAAATTAAATGTATTTATAGAAGAATAGCATTTGAAAAAAATTGTATATATAAATTTTCACTATTGAGCTGATACTTATATTAAAGATCAACATGATCAGAATTAAAAATTATATTTGAATATTGAAAACAAAATCACCGAGACTAATGAACATGCAGATTCCAAAACTAAATATAAATTAAGATAAATCCAAATATTACCCCGTCAACACTTTTTTCAAACTATTTATCCATTATTAAAGCGTCTAATACCTTTGATATTGTGCTTGTTGAAATTCCAAAGAGTTACCATAAAATAGTATATATACATATGTAGACACGAAAAAACATATAACCTCAAAATGAATATGTCATTATTGTTTTCACGCAGTCCAATCGAACGAGTTTATCAAACTATATAACTATATAAGTTACTATTCAATTCAAAGATATGTCAACTAATGAAGCGGATAGACAACGATAAACTTCTCATCCGTATAGAGTTTTCTGGAATTTGAAGTTCATTACGTACTTGATTCGATCTTATGACAATTTCATTTTAATTATGAAATCATCTATTGCATATAAATTTGAGACGCGGAGGGAATATTATATTGTGGGACTGTATTAAATCGATTTCACAAATAGCATAATAGTTTAATATTGTACTTGACAAAGTATGCTTTTAAATTTTACCATCAACCTCTTGGTATTATAATAATTTAAAACTTTTTTTTTTTTATCGTCGACTGTAATATTTACAAAAGGTCTATATATAATATATTTGAAATTGATTTATAGGACTTCTTATGTATAGATTATTACAAGATTTTATCATTTTTCTATAAAATTATTTATTTTTGAATTGTAAACATAAAAAAAGTATCAATATTATATTCCTGTGATTATGAATAATTTTAAAAAAATAATTCAAGAAGTCTATTAAATTATTATGTGTGGTATTATAATATATATCAAATTTGTCCGTTTATGGAAAATTTTTTCGAAAAAATATTTATATATATTTCAAAAAAAAAGCAAGCCGTAACACGATTATAAATGGAATATAATACAAGTGATGAATATTTAACTCTAATACCATAAAATAAAGGCTGGAAAACGTATTAAATTTACCAACAACGTTATCAACATTGTGTATTTTAAAACGACTATAAAAATGGTATATAGAGACTACTTGTCCAAAAATGAACAAAAGATCTTTACATAAATAATAAGAAGAAAAAAATACTTTTAAAAAAGTCATATTTATCCGTGTATAATTTAAAAACTATCTTTGTTCTAATCTTCCCATGACTCATTATGCAGCATGAAATATAAAACTCTTATATTTTATAACTTTCTCAACACTTACATATTGTAGTGGTTACAAAGTTAAGTTGCATGGAGTGTAGTTAAAAACAACTTATGACATCGATGACACAATTGTAAAAAGGTAATAATAGTCTTCTCCTTGAGCTCTGTTATGTTTTCTATTTCTTCTTATTTCTTTTTGAATCAAATATGTTCCATTTGCCATATAATATGTACATTCACGTAATGCATTCAAAATACGAGTGGAAAATTATAATATTCAAGAAACGAATTCAACACACTAATAAGGGCGTTGTTTAAATTATTCGATTGCAAAAAAAAAAAATTTATTTAAAGAAATCTGAAGTTCATCTGCGGATCTGAGCATTTATGTATCGATTATATACTTCGTCATAGCTGCACGGAATGACTTTAAGTTTGTTGGTATATCTTCAACCTATTAAGAATCTCGCTCATTATTTATTATAATAAACCATTGTGTAATGTTTTTTAATTGGTTTTGATGTTAATAAATTCGGTATCCATTCGGTGTACAACTACTCTAACAAGTGTATTGTGACATTGTTTTACTTCCCTACTGATATTTCTACATACATCGTTACAACGTTTGAAGTGATAAAATATTAAATAAAAATAAATGATTGACCCAGTAGATTAGGCTGCAGTGTTATTATTCTACATTCAATAATTCTAACTGTTTCATGACCCATTCCGCGTCTATTTATTTTGTAAAAAAAAAAATTAAACAACCTGTATCGGTGCCATTTACATTTTTAATTGTAAATTCGAAAAAATCCTCAGTTATACTTTTACTATCTTATTGAAATAATTACTTTTTTTTAATGCTTTGTATAGTAATAAAAAAAAAAAATACCTCAAACTCATACCGTGCCAAATAAATATTTTAAAATAATCAGAAACATGAAAACATAAAACAAAATATATTCAAATAACCACATATTCAAATAGGTTAAGTGTTATGAGTTATGACGCACTGCATTCGTTTTTTTCTCAAAATAATGAAGAATATCTGAAAAAAATATACAACGATCATGAAGTATCATATCTTCAAAAAAATATTAAATTTGTATAAATAAAGAAAAATTAAGAACTCTGCTCTAATGATCGTAGAGTGAAAATTGAGAACAAATGCAAATGCTTTCATAAAACGAAAACAGCAATTATTTAAGGTCTATATGATTTGACGATAAATAATGTACCTACTCATGGTTGAAAGAAGATTCATAAGGACTCATTGACTTTAAAGTTTAATCCTCGTTTTTGTGTATACCTTACAGTTTCGTAACTATGTTTTCTCAGAGTAGTCACTTTAAGATTATAAGTATATAATATAGTTCAATATATTTTCGAATAGTCCAGACTATTAGATAACTACGAGTATTAAAGACAAAATAAATGTATGAAATTAAATTTTTTTATAACCATATAGTTATGTATACTGGCATTTGTTAGATGTTCAGTTTAATGACTTTAGTGCATAATATTACAAGTAATATTTTACAGCTTTTTTTTTTGAAATTATCAACCATCGTAAAATTGATAAAATGTACAGGGAACTAATTATATAGTTTAAACATAAATATAAATATTTATAATGAATTTTCCAACAAAAACGATAAATATCAATTATTATAATTATGGACTATGTACTTAAGTACGGAAAAGGTATTTATATGGTTGTATCTCAACAAATTATTTAATAGTTTAGGGATAATCTAGTATTTAATGTTGACGTACAACGTTAACGCATATTTATTAATTATTCACTTACATTATAGTAAATATTCTATATTTCTATTCCCTTTTTGTGTATTTTAACTCTTAAGCTTATTTCATTATGATTTATGAATATTTTTTCGTTTTTAATTAATTGCATAATTATCTGAATAAGACACACGCTTGAGTAAAATAACTAAAATTTGTTATAATAAATGTTGACCTTTTTTCCTATGAAAAAAAAAGTCTATCTGATGAAAATAATTTTAAGTCGTATTATTATCAGTAGATTACATAGATTATCTTCTCATTATCCACAATAGATAATAAGAAGATGTAATTAAACCCAAGATTTTAAAATAAAATTATCTTGTTTGATTAGTTTTAACATACTTGTGGATGACAATGACTTATAATAAGACAAGTATAATTCGGTTAAAAATGAAAACGATTTCAATTGAAATATTTTCACGTATCGGTAGGTATACTACGTAGTTATTAAAGGAAATTACAGTTATTCACAGTTCAATGCGTTACGCATTTTTAATTGTTGGTCCTTTTTTTTTAATTTACGAACACCATCTATAGTAGTTTATAGGTATAATAATCTTTTTACTAATATTGTTCTAGTTTTATCGACTGTAAAAATAAAAGTATAATGATTTCATAACTTAATCAACGGTAATAACAAAGTGTTCGCATTTCAATTTACCAGTGTCATAACATAAAATACATCAAATAATTGATCAAATACAATTATTTTAGAATAATTTTCAAAACTAATTTATTTCTATTTATTTTTAATTTTTATTTTAGTAATTTTGCAAATTATTATCGTCACAGACATTATTTATTTTTCATGTTTTAATTTCACGCGTATAATTCTGGGACATTTAAATATAATAGTCTTGGTTTATACCATGATGAATAATTTATTTAATATAATGCAATATATATATATATAGACTTCATATTTCTTTTTCAAAAGCAAATCCATCCTTTTATGTATATGTTTTGTACTTGCAAATGTTTTAACGAGCCGGTCGCAGTATAAAAAATTCATTCATGGTAAATTGAATTTCCAATTTTTAAATTCTCATTTGTATTCCTTTGAACGGCTTTGATTTTCCACGAAGTCGTTTAATAATTCAATATAGTAAGCTCCTATACAATGTTGCAGAAGATAAATAAAATACAATATTATTATACTCGTGTACTATAATATAATATAGAATTTCGACTCAAACAGGGTACATTATATTTTGATCGTGTCACTAGTAAGATTTCGTCTCTATCGAACGATTTCGAGGTTAGGCTTTCCGTATAAATGTCATTGTACCGTTGCGAAACACATATTCGTGCGTATCCTGCATGTAAATGGTATTCCGTGCATTATTATATCTTACAAAGGATTCGTTTCCATCGGAATTGCGGGCATAGCACTTTGACGTGGAAATACGTGGCCCGTGTATAAAATACATAATAACACAAGAAGCGCGTGTTCCGTCGAATCAATTACAAATATTACCATCGAGAATTCTTAAAATAAATAACACCGATATACGTGCCGTAATAATAATATTGTTTTGAAAAAATTATATTATTCCGTGTACAAGTAGATGTTGTCGCCGTCTGCCGTTGCCACCGCCGCCGGGTAGTTGTATGTACTTTACGTGTGGCCAAAAGAAAATTCACGCATTTTCCCTGGAGGCTTTCTCGGCTGGTGTATATACATACAACCAGAGACGTATGTGTACAGAGCATTATATACATACATGTTTATGTATACTCTGCGGTAACGCAGTGTCTTTGTTCCGAATTAACGTGGCCCCGTTATACGTAGGCATGTGTGTACGTCCCGTTAAAAGGATGTGTAACAGGGTGAATGAATAATGTTCAGAGCACGTGCGCAATATCGCTGGAAATCCTCATACGGCCACATATACACATATAGTACACACGCGCTTCAGTGGCCTACAACCGCACTCGTTTACCGTACTTACGTATGTGTATAGAGCGGAGATCGTGTGTAATACCTACTATATATACTTGGCTAAAATCGATGTACAATATTATAATAAAATATTGCGTGTATTATAGATTTGCAGGAACGGAGTCGTGTGAAAAATAACGGTTTTTTCTATATCTCGCACCTCTCCGTCTATCATTCTCTCTCTCTCTCTTTCTCTTTCTCTCCGGGTAAATAAGCCCCATTACGTGCCGTAAAACTTTTTTTCCAACATCTTTCCTCGAATCGACGATTTCTTTTGCCTTTTGGATTTCAATAAAACACACACACACACACATACACACACTCTATAGCAGCACACAAGTAAACGTGCATCTAAACTTTTTCCACGACTCGTGTCCGTCCGAACGGTCGGTCTGTGTAGAACACCGAACGAACACAATCGTTGCACAGACGTGTAAGTTTGTCCGGTACGAAGGGGAAAAATTGCACCATTATGTTTTGTGTATTTCACCGCCAGAAGAATTATTATGAAATTTTTTCCAACATTTATTTTAACAAGAGGAAACAGACTTCTCGCAAAAACCGTTCTTTACGATTTATATTTGTATTCCTTGTTATTTTTTATTATTACTATTATTATTATTATTATTATTATTATTATTATTATTATTATTATTATTATTATTTTAAGTGTATATAATGAACGACGGGTTATATAAGATATTATATAAGACTATTATTATATAAGAACATTGAAGTTGATAAAAGAAAACTCTTAACACTCAATATTTCACGCCAACGCTTTAAAACTTGATCGTCATTTTCGTTTTTACTGGTTAAACATGTTATTTTATTTATTCATGTGTATGAATAAAAATGAACCCATTATACCACAGTCTAAACTTAAATGTTACCACTATGGGAAAAAAAACCAACACGATTCACTCGAATTTTTCCTATGCATAGGCCATGAATAATAATTACACATATTATAGGTAATTCATATTATACTGTTATAATAAAAACATAAACCTTGTCCATAAATCAAACTGTGTATACTTTTTTCGGTATATAGAGTTATAGTGTTGGCTTTTTTAGACCAAAATATTAGCAATTTTTATTTTATTTTTTAATTTCATGTAGATATTTTGTTTTGATCAGGATAAAACTTTAAAATAGTAATTTAATCCCTCAGAAATAAACACCTAAACTTAATATATTTTTATGAAAATCGATGGTAATCACTCGTTATTGTTTCTAAATGAATTGTTAAAATCCTAATAAATAAATAAAATCTAGACTAATAAAATTTACATTCAGAAATATAAATTTAGTTCTGATCAAAATGAGATTGAAATTTGATACATATCATTTTATTTTCCTTCGTACAAATTAAATTAAATAAATTATATATTTTTTTCATGGATATTTTTTTTCTTTCGCTATGTATTTATACGGTTTCTAACAGAAAATTATTAGGAAAATCAAAAAAGTGCCAACTAGACAAAATTTCCTTTCAGTAAAATTATGGGTTTATATACATCACAGCACTCATTCTGTCAAAATCGTATACACAGACACAAAAGAAAAAATCAGCACTCATCTTGATAAAACCAATACATCCCATTTTTCATTCAGAATCTGAAATAAATATCGGATAAAGTAAAACAATATTACTTAATATCATTTCAACGCATTAAATAAAACTATTGTAAGCCGAGTATTTTTTTCCGAATATATAATGTTATGATTTAGGAATGATTACTTATGTGAAATAGGTACTTACTGATGTTTATTAATTTCTGTATTATTCAAGTATCTACCCATTCTATAGTTAAAATGTTTAATACTATTAGCCTTAAATGTTGCCACTGCACAAATATAAACCCGACGACCGTACGTTAAGTACTGTATTTGTATCCTACTCGTAAATTTTTTGAAGGCGTTGTGTTATATACTTATATATATACCAGTGCTTGTCAAATATTTTGTAATATGACCCTCTTAATTTAATTCAAGTCATTGCGGTCCCCTAAGGTTTAAGGTGTAGAAATTGTTTACCATTAAAATCGTTAAAATAATGAAGATTAATTGTTTTGTTAAATATGTTTCTCTAAAATATAGAGAATACGCAGTGGTTAAAGTGATGAGACAGAGGGAAATAGAGTCGTCCTTCTTATTTAAGGTAAGATTATGCGTCCCCTTTAATTTAAGTCTCCTAAGTCCGGGACTCCTAACGCTAAATGGCGTTAGTAATTTTCACATAAACTACAATACCTACACAACTTATATAATATTATTATTATATAAAATATATTATTGAACAAGTGAGATGTAATATTATTTTATTGTATAACATGTGATGTTCAATATAAATTATTTATTATTTGTATTTTTAATGAAATATTTAAAACATAAACAACTAAAAATTTAAGTTCATTTTTTTTAACACTTTAGACTAAATAATGTAATTTATTTTTAATAATGAGGCATATAAGTGAAGAATTTTTTTTTTCTTTAGGAGAAAATTAAGTTTTTACACCTGATAAATTTTTTTATAGACAAATGTGTGTATATAAAAAAAAATTACATCTTGGACTACCCAAAACGAATTTGGTAAGAGAACGCTCCTCAATTTTCGGTGATTATAGTTCCCTCTCGAAATTTTCACTACTTTAACCACTTTAATTCGAGGTATTATGATTTCTATTAGTTTTACAGTCTTCCAAACATACAAAAAAGCAAATCTGCGTTCAGAAGAAGTAATTTTGTGTTATTAACTTTAATATTAACGTAAATGATCTTTTACCAAACATCACAGAAAGAACATTATCTGTGTTTCTACGTCAGAATTGCTATTGGTTACTTACTTCGTACAATACATAGGTATTTATTATCTTAATAATAATCTTAATAAGAAATCTGTGTTTTGGGCGTGTTAGCTATTATTGATGTCTACTGATTGGGCGAAATTTATTTTTACCCTTACTTCCCCTTGTTCGTTTACACTTTACACATGGTAGAGACATTACCCATTCAATAGGCATATACATTTATGTATGCTAGTACCATCCACACAATGAACATATTTTATTCGTGCGCGATGCGAAAGCCGAAAAGTCATTGTTTCGACGGTTTTTTTTTTTTTTTTTAATTTGTAGACAGGTGAATTAATTGTATGTCAAGTGCTGAGTGCTGAATGCTGCATATATGTGTAGTATATTGTATACCTACTCCAACAACTTTAAAATATCGCTTGGAACTTGAGTTTTTTTTTTGATTAAATGCTATACCCGTCCAAACAATACGACTAGATATAATAATTATAATCTTCTCGTAATATTATTTTATTTAAATGAACGCCAAAGATTTATTTCAGCGACTAATATTGTTGCAGAAATCTGTAACTCCAAAAACAATATATATCGATAAGACGCAATGTTACTCTGTGCCATTGCCTTTACCATTGAGCACGCGATTGATTTAACGTTTCGGTAGGTAGGATTTTTTTTATATTTTTTTATTTTTTTGTCAACAACATCGCACGTTGTCGCGACGTACACTTCTACAGCAGGCGTTCTCTTTATTAATAGCCTATCGGTGAAGAACGTGCATAATTGACATGTTCAATCTGTTTGAAACGATACAATTTTTCGCAATCAGCTCTTCTTTCACTATAGGTATTGTCAAAAGAGAAATGTATATATTTATGCAAAGTTTGCGTCGGTGTACTTGATAATTTACATCGTACATAATATGGATGTCATAAAATCACGTTTAACGTGTATTTATGTGTGCACGGGAATTTCATTTTATTAAAAATCCAATTTAGGTACTTTTAATTAAACATAGTAAAGCAATATTTATTATTTTATTATTTACACTTTATGTTTTTCACTTGATTTAACCTATGTATTAGCGTATATATAATATTTATTTGGATCTAAAAATGCGTAATTATACATACACATCCAAATCATGTTGTATTATTTATTTTAATTCGAAAAATCTATATTAAAATATTTTAGAATATTATAGTTATATAATTGGAATAAAATATTTAAGTATTAGTTTTATTCGATTTCAATTTTAGCTATAATTTATGTTGATTTAGTTACAATAATTTTTGATTTTTTTTTTTTTTTCTGTACAAAATCAAACATTAGAAAATTTTCAGATCTCAAAATCTGAACAACATTTTTTCAATCACTCTGCGAAATTATTTCTGGAAATAGTTCTTTTATTAATCGTTATAACATTAAGGAATTTTTAGGGTGAATCATAAATTATACAGGAATTTTATCCTTTACCTATTATCGTGAATTCCAGAACTTCTATATCCAAAAACAGCGGTATTCTCTCATATTATTAGCAATTATCTATATTATCACAAACATTATTTGCTCTGGACGTTCATCTAGCTTTTGTGTGGTATAAATGTAACATAATCCTGTTGGTGTACCGTGCATAGTTTAAACCGACGATGTTCCATTATTTGTAATTCGTTACACAAACTACGTATATGGATCAGATATTAGAATAAATTACTGCAGTTTCGCAAATCGAGTTGATAGTAATTTATGAACTATGTATTTATTCGTTTTAATTAAACATGGGCTTGGTACAGTTGTAGGTATTTACAAATAATATACGTCCAGTAAAAGCGAGACGCGCGGTGACCAGATTACTACAGCAATAAATGGTAAGCGTTTGACGCGTTAATCGGCCAATTGAATTTTTCTGACTGCAATTAGTAGAGCGTGTAGGAATAAAAATGGAACAATAAAGACGGTTGGATGCGGAGGGACCCGAACGTTTATAAGAAACAAGGGCGATGGGGTATCAGTAGAACCACCAATAATATTTGAAAGAAACCTTATGTTGCTATTTATTCTTCTATCAACCAAATTTCACAGACGTAGCTCAGGAAGAACTGGAAATAATAGTCGGGTAAGTGCGATGGGCAATATTTAAGTATGTAACTGGCGTATGGGATAGAAAGCTCCTTTGGACTCTCTCGCTATGCCATCAACAATTCGGTGAAATAACTCGGAGTTGAGTTTCTAAAATTGTTCGCTCTTCACAATAATACATGCGCGTATGTGTTATTTATTTTTCGTCTTATTATTTATTTTTTTCATTCGTTGTTAATATAATATATGTTTGACAATCGTGTATAAATCTGAAATCAGTATACAACGCGTAATGGCACGCACTTCAGTTGACATTTTTCCAAACGTATAAAAAAAGTGTATCCGTATTGTAAAAATATATTTATTTAGTCCTAACAAAAATACATATGTTTGATTAAATTCGTCTTCTCGACATGAAAACAAACAAAATGACAATAATGGATTTTATTTTTTAGGCTTGACAATAAAAATATGACGATTTTTTTCATCTCTGATCGACGAACGAGCGTACCACTAAGATAAAATTTTATTTACCTTCCATTACTGAACAGAAATAATAACTGTTAAAGTAACAAACCGAATGGAATGGATCTAATAATAAAAAAAAAACAACAACAACAAATTTCCTAATAAACGTGAAACTGACCGTTTACTCGCACGCTGAACTTTTAAAATTTTATCAAAGTACCAAGTGCCGTTTGTAATAAAATTTTACTATAAATTACAACACCCTGTTAAAGTATAAATAATTGTACTATAATATTACGAAAATAATTCTCGTTGCATTGTCCCTAGTAGTACTCCCTACAAAATAACGGTAATTTAAGTATATAAAAGTGACTCCACGGAAAGATTTTTGCATAATTCTTACAAGTGTAAGTCAAGTACGTTATTCACCACAGTAAAATTAATTATACTGAATTTTGTAGAAATTAAAAAATTGTGGGTTGGGGCTCGTATGCAGACAATTTAAAATGTATTTTAATATATATTTACTCGCGTATCGCATCTGGACGGTGGAAATAGTTCGCGATATAATTATTAATTGAAACTGAAGTCTCATATGAAATCTCAACTATTCGTTGAAATACAGTATACTGCATTGTTAATCGATCCGTAGACGATCCGTCTCATGCGTGGTCCGTGACGAATCCCATTGGTCCATATTTTATTTATAGCCAAATTTGCAGGTTAACTCTACATTATGATATACCAGATAATTGAAAATATCCAACTATTTCACTAAGTTTATTTTAGTGTGGTCATCTATCTCAAATTCATAGACACTATAGTCTAATAGCTCGATAGTTTGTATTTGTTTTTTTTTTTTTTTACATTTTTCTTCGGATTCTAATTGCAAATAAATTCTAGTCAAAATCGTACGCGTGTAGAATTGCATACCCTGACCGTTAACGGATTAATATATGTATAAACGAATAGATGGGTAATATTATATTATAATAACACTCTTATAATAGTAAAGTTGAATTAGCCTTGTAGAAAGCCATTTTTTTTTCTCTAAGCAAGGCGGACTCACTATTACTATAAATAATATACTCATATTATGTTCAATCTCTGCAGATAACTCTTTCGAAGTGCCCTATATGCCTAATCATCAATGATTTAACACAGATAGGACATCCTATTGTTAAAATTGGTATCGGGCCTACATGGGCACAGCAACTAGACGTCACTGTACTCGTTTGCATTGAACTTGATGAAAACAGTAACAACTAGGTTTCTGGTAAAAATAGGTATTAAATGCTTTCTATTGCTGAAAACCTATGTTTACCAAGCATTTTGAACGCAAACAATTACAACGACGTCTAGTGGCTGTGCCCACGTGTGCGCAACTAATTTTAACAGTTCTGTGGTATAACCGTAAAATATTATAAAATCGATGACTTGTATTAAAACTTGTTTGTTTTGCGTTGCAGTCAAAAATCCTTCTCCCCTCCGTATCTCCCTCCATAAATTCCCCATTATGACAAAACGATAAAAAAAAATACCCTGTCCCACATATAAACGAAATTTTAGAATTTATTTAATATATTTGTTGTCACCTCAAAGATGTTGTTCTAAAAAACGCACAAAATAAAAAAAATTACTTGACTTAAATTTGACACACCTTTAAAATTAACTTAAACGGTACCTCCGACGCAAATCTTATTCATAAATAATAATATATATAAAGTGTATGGTATGTAAGTACAAAAAAACACGCGCAAAGGTATAAAACAAAAAAAGTATCCAGCGAGCAGGTATTCCACGAAAAAGTACTAGGTGTTGCTCACTGATTTGACGAGTATTATTATTTGGGCTTAAAAATATTATGGAGGAATAAACAAATTATATGACTATAGTGAGATATAACTATAAAGACGTGCGACCGAGAAGAAATCATAAACCACTCTCCTATAGGTCAACGTCGCGCACATATTCGTTGTATAGACAAGCAGAGAGTTCAAAAACTAAGAGAAAATCAATTTTCCACTTAAATCAATTTAATAGCTGAACACTGTACGTGACGTTTTTGAAAAAATAACCCACATGTTCTATAATATTATTATTAATAAATATATCACTAGTTTCGAATCAAAATTGTTAAGGCTAACCTTCACATATTGCCTCGGGAAAAACATAATGTACTTTTATAATTCTAACTTCCTAAAATATATCCCTAAAAATCAGACAGATTGTGCTTAAAAAAATGTTTTATATTTTCGTTGAATTATTCAATGTGTGCGTTAAAAAACAACTCGATCGTTTTTTTTCTTCATATATACGCAATACATCAGGTATAACTGAACAACGTAATATGGTATTTCGTTAAAAAATAGGAAATCTATTAGCAAGGCTATAAATTATTATAGTGCGATATTTTTCTCTTCTAAAAATATACTTTCTCGGTCCGTGAACAAGCTTAGTGTTGATAGTATTTGACGAAAAAAACGCGTGCTATAAAATCGATTTACAATACTGTTTAGCGCATCACTTTTCCATTTCAATTAAAATATCCACGATACCACTGCAGTACATCGCTAGCAAACGACCCCTAGCCAATGATCATACGCAGTGGTGGATTTAAATTTTTTTTTTTTTTTTGAGGGTGGTCCAAATTTTCAAAAATTGTGTTATAGGTAGTAAAACGAATACAAAATATAAAATACAGATGAGATTACAATCATCAATATCGCTTTATCGCTTTATATTATCCGAAAACGAACGGTGTCGGAGACAGTCTGAACGATGAATTATTATCATTATGACGAATTGACAACTACGAATATATAACTACCAAAGGGGGGGGGGGGGACCGCTCTAATCATGCGTATCAAATATTTCGTGTTTTGATGCACGCGCACCAAGTGCTCGGATGAGTTTCCTTCAACAATTTCAATCTTATAGCTAGTACGCGATTCAATTATTCTAAGGCGAAAATTCATTGTCGGAGGCAGGTGGTAATAACAAAATCAAGAAACCATTACAATATTACGCCTAGTCTGTCGTCAATCGCTAAAACTAATTTATTCGTTTGAAACGATGTTCAGCGAAAAATATCCACATTGGAAACACATCGTTATACGTATCATTATGTACACGTAGTACCAGTAGTGCTAATGCTCTACCTATATTGGCATCCAGTATGGAGAGACTTTTTGGATACAAATGCAATTATACCGTCACCAAAGCTCCTCGTAGAATATTAAAGCCGCGGAATGTATGGTATTCTTGTATAACGTTTTGTAAACACAACATAATATTATGGTCTTGTTGCATACTATTACAAAATGTAAATCTTTCTATTTTCGGTGAAACGAAAAAAGTTTAATATCAATATTTATTTATACGAAATAATAACCGTGATGTACGTTGGATGAATGTAGAAAGATCTTCGTGACTTTCTCAAAACCAGAAACCTAAAAAACGATATTATATGAGCTATACGCAATACAATACGCAAATATACGCACCAGGAAAAACCCAACAAATCATTGATATGGATGGGAGGGAAAAAAACAGTTATAAACGACTACATCTTCTGCAACAGAATATAATCATGAGCAAATATTCGAACCACCACTTCAAATCAACACACAGACGTGACAAAATCAATACGACGCACGGAACAGTCACTGAAGAAAACTAACACACACACACACACACATGGGTTGTAACCTCCGAACAATCAACGCGTGTGGTTTCACTCAACAATTATTTAAAACCGTTTCGGAATCGCAACATAACAAACCTAATATATACACATTTTCTGTAATAACGTGACGATGTAAAAAAGTAAACCCCAAGAAAACTTAAATAAGTTATTATGATGTATAATAATTTACATCGACGTGATGATTAGCTATAGTCACTAAAGTCGATAAACGTCATGTTAATTCCCCTCTCCCATTACATAAATATGAATCCGTACGGATTTTCCACAGTCATATAAAATAATAACCGCACCACAACCGTGATTAACGCAACGTTGTGAAAAACTGTGAAACACCCTTTCCGTGGACCGTGATGAACGCGGAATTATCTCTTGGAAAATAGATTATATTATATTATATTTTATTTTGTAAACAGTTATTATTTCAATCGTCGCGTCCTATAACATAATATCATATTACGATGAAGCATTGGAAAAGAACGGATCGCAGCGTGTGGTTGAAACTGACGAAAAAATAAAAAAGAAGGCTAAATAGTGTCAATTTTTACTCGCGCCCATCCAGATCAGCTATACGTACGAAACCATTTCATCATTGTCCATTTTGTACTTTTTCCATTGGGCACAACAATCTGCCATCCTAGAGACTCTGCTAAAACCATATATATATATATATATATATAATAAACTATATTGCTGATTGCAATACGTAGACGCGTACCAGATACGATATACGAAACTGATTTTCCACTATGATTCTCGTGGACTGTAGTATTTTATCAATTTATGATTTACCTATGTATAAAATATATGAAGTTTAGGTATTAAGTACCAATGATTATCAATTGTAATTTGTATTACCACGCGTGTATTACTGTGTACCGATAATGGCATTACATTATTATTATTGTGTCCTGATAGGTATGATATTATATCAAAATACAGAGCCCACATCATTAGTTGGCAATCTAGTTTACTGTGTATATATATAAATAGTTCTGTGGCTAAGACAAAATTATCGCAGCCGTACGCAAATTACATTCTCCGGGATTGTGACAAGTAAACCCTTGGACGAAAGCGCAGGAAACCGAATTTCACCCAAACTGGAAAATATATATATATTATCATCACCTGCTACCTAACCTCGGACATCGATCCTCACGAACGCAGTCTCATTGACTTACTCGGGCGTCTATAAATTTCTGTTTGACCAATGTTCAAATAACGCCGTGACGCTGATACTATGCCCACAAGACTAATGACCGACGGCGACAAATCCTTTAATCTTTAAGCATAAAAGACTTGCCACAGTGAAAATCAACGTCACCGAAAAATCAAAACTCGCCCTCGAACAACTTTAAATATTCTTCATACAACAAATAACATTAAATCCCTTATTAATCCTACAATATGATTTCAGTGATGGTTTTGGAACAATGGATGAAAATGAATATGATTTTAATAAATAAGTACCTACGCTTTAGTGCTGCATTCGTATATATACGATTATGGTAGTTTGCATTTTTGTTGATATGATGCATATATATGTTTATTGTTATTAATATTATTAGTGTTATCAATATTATTATTGTAATTATTATTATTTTATTTTTTTAATCAAATAAGCAATGCATTACGAGGAAATGTTTTTTTTAAATTTTGATAGTCGAGTGCTACTGCTGGGTAACTACTCATCACATGCATTCATAGTCTTTGAATTACTCCATACTGCTGATTGTAAATATTATTTTACAGATTGTATATATTATTATCTAATAAATATTCTGAATATGACCTTTGAATACCTCCTATTCAATATTAATAATTAAGGCTCGGAAGTTATAAGAGCTGAAAATGAAAAATATGCACGAAAAAATTTTAAAACATGCATAAAAAAATGTGAAAAATATGTAAACAATATTTTATTTATTTTTTTTAACTCAAACAAAAAAAATTCAAATGTTCTAATTTAAAATACACAAAAATATAAACTTATAATATTTAAAGTATGATGGTAAACTGATTGGCATTTTAACATTTTATTAAACAAAAAAAATCGTTAAAAAATACATCTCCTTCTCTAGTATTTGTGAAGTTAAATTTGACAGAAGACTTTTACCAAGAAAACTTCTTTCAACCTCGGTTAATGCTATCGAATCATCTTTATGAAACTTAGAATATTTTAAATATGCATTGTATGAGTATGATAATCTAGAAATATGTACTTTTTCCTTGAAATTTATAAAATTTGCAAAATATACATTTTGAAATATATATACTTAAAAACACCATGTCGCCATTCTATATCTAGAATTTCTAGCGTGGTCTGCTATAAATCGAGAACATATAGAATAATAATTACACAACTCCTACAAATTCCAATTCCTAGTAATATTATAGTAAATAATAAGTCAATATCTAATAATTTTAATTGATTATACATAACATATAGTATATGTTATTATATATATAATATTATATACGAATGATAAATCTTATCCAAATATTTATCACAAGTTCACATTTTTACTGTCACTGCCATAGTTTTGTAGCGTAATTATAAATTTTAAAATAGTAATATTCTATCACACCACTACAGCTAATATATTTCGAGTGTATAATTAATAGAATTATCTTAAAATTATTATTTTGATAAAAAAATAGAGTAAGTGCAGCAACGTCGTAACTATGTTATAAAAATAGTGTTTTTATGCGGTCGAGTGAACTATAGTTTAAATTATCAGAAAAAATATTTACATATAGCCAATCAGACAAAACCAGCATTATTGAACGGTTAGTTCTACGGTTTTACTGCTTAAACGATTTGAACAAAAACAATTTTTACATGTTTAACCACAATGACATCCACCCGACAACAAAATTATATATATGAACTTGATAATTTGAAAATATTAAACTAGATGTTTTACCCTAAAATCTATAAAAAAAGTTTTTGAACAAAAATAGTTCGAAAATAATAACAAATTCACGGATTTTTTTGATTCTGTATCGTCGTGGTGGCAACCGCAATAAAGTGTTTTTTATAGAAATAAGCACGAAATAACTAAAAATAAAACCTATAAAGTTTCACTGATGGGTGATAAAAACATTGCTTAAAAAAACATATTCCCTGGTAATTGATTTGTATGTGTACCCTTATTATAAAATATATATATATATATATATATATATGGGTCGAATTATAATTTAAATAAAAAGTTTTAGCTCAAATGCCAAAAATTTACTTCACGTTACATAAGTTTTGACCACTATTAGTTTTTCAATTATAGTAATTACAATAATAATAATAATAATAATGATTTACAATGGTATCAATAAAAAAAAAACTTATAATAAACCTTGTATTAAATTTTCAAAAGTTTTCGGACAGCCAAATAAATTTTATAGATATTTAAAAAACAAAAAATTTAAAATTTAAATTGTCTATAAATAAGTCAAAATATGTCAAAATACTTAGAAAACTTAACCATGTATAGAAAAAACCAATATAAAGATTTGATGAAAATTTCAAGTGTTTGCGATTTTTGTTTTTGAGTTAGAGCGTTTTAAAAAAATGTATTTTGTCAAAACATGAATTTGCGTAAAATTTCCCGTTTTTTCGTAATTTTTTATATCATTTTTTTCGACACTATTTAAAAATTATTGAAAAAGTTGCATTTTTAACTTGCCCAAGTAACATATTTTTAGAAAAGTTGCTGTTTACGAAAATCGAAGCATTTTTTCTAGCAAAAAACAAAATAACTATTTAATTAAATTATTCATTGTAAACGAATAAATATATTATAGGATTTTAATATAAATTATTCAAGTCATTAAAATGTAATAATATTGTACAACATATCAGTAAACTGTAAAATGTAGAAATGAAAATCCCTACTACTCTGAAGAACAATTTACTGTAAAATACAAGGAACAGAACTAATGATCAAATTGTCGTCATAACGCATAATTATTATTGTATTAAAATTCTGTGAAGAGCAATATATTTCATACTTATCGTAAGTAAGTCATATTATCAAATATTTTAAATACTACATGCGATAAGTATAAAAAATGAAATCGTTTAATAAATTGTAGTATTTATAACATACACGTATATTAAAAAGGATTAATCGGATACAGAATATAATATTATAATAGAATGAAACTGAACTGTGATGAATTAAAACGTCGATTAAGTTTAATATTTTTTTTCTTTTGAATGATTCAACAAAATAATGTGAAATTATAATTGAAGTACTTTATACTGACTGAAAGTAATTCTGTATATATAGTATCAATCGAAACGACTATTAATCAAATAAACTTAAAATATTTTCATTATTTGATTAAACATTAAATGGTTTCCATTTAAATAAATAATTGTACGTAATACAATGTGTTTTTAAACTCATAATTTTTTTTTTTTTTTAAATTATTGCCTCCCCTAGAACCTATAATGAAGTTAATTGTTAATCCAAATACGAGTATGTGGCTAAATTATGTTTAAACAATGATAATTGTCGACAAAAGTTTTGTAAAATTAACTAAGAAAATGTTTACTATACTTTGCAACAAAATGCTCCTACTTATGGTAGCTAAAGTAATATAAATTATTTAATATAAACATAAAATAAAGAAAGGCCTTAAATACTTCTTGATCTTGTGCTTATTTAAATTTGAAGACTCGACATTTCCATAATTTACCTAAGTACAAACTCCTTAAATAATGCACCCCAGTTAAGTAGTATTAAGATTTAATAACACACTGCTTGACTGCATTTATTTTTGTTTATACAATAGATTACCATGATATTATTTAAATTAACAAAAAAACAAAAGTTCAATTTGAATTTCATGTAGGTAACGATCTTGTATTAAATATAATAGTGCACATGATTACAAAATGCGTTCTGTTAGTGGAAACACATATGAAACTTAAAAACTTTTTTAACGACTGGCAGTACAATTTTAACCTAATATTTTTTTATTTTTTATTTTCTACTATTTATTCTTATACTGTACAAAATCTGTAATTTTAAATTTATAATAAGCATGTTTGATATTGTGATTTGATTAAGAGGACTTACCTATAGAAGTATCATTTTTTTCTTGATATTTAATTTAACAATATAAAGTAATATCTCATTTGTTGTTAAATAAAGAATATGAAATCAAAAAGTATTATAACACTATGATAGTATAAGCAATTACTGAAAAATTGTAATATTATTACCGAAATATACAGAAATCCTGGGTATTTGAGTAATGAAAATGTAATATGAAAACGCTTAAATTAAAATTGAAAATTTAATATTTTTTTTTATTATATTTTTACAGGTATGTAATTTTGAGATACAAATTTGGAAAAAAATACGTAATACGTAAGTAAAAATAATAATTTTATTATAATAAAAACGTTTTGAAAATATTCGTAGAATATTCACAAAAAAATACAAACATAATAATATTTACAACCAATAATACATATAATATTATATTTTAAATATTTTGAAAACCGATCAAAAATTCTATGATTATATTAAACGTATATTTAAAAGTATACTCGAAATAAACTTTGTATAATTTCAGACCATAAGAATAATAATAATTAACAGACTATAAATGTATTACAGATTTTGTCAAAAATGATTTTGCATTTTGAAGATAAAATAAATAAATATAGGTTCATTGCAACTGTTCTTGCGTTGTGAGAAATTTTACTGATAAAAAGTATGATAAGTACTTAATTTTTCTTATGGGGTACCAGTTATACGTATATATTTTATTACTTTCTCGACTAAAATCTGTTCCCCACTGTATCGTACCATGATAATTTTTAACAAATAATCACACAAAGGTTTATAAACTAAACGAAAAATTTACTCATATTTGTATTCTTTATCGCCTATAGACCGAAATCTCACGTGCACTGAAAAAATCCTGAATAACTACCGTTTATGCCCGTACATATATATAGTACCAAACTTTCTTCTCGAGCCCGTTATTTCTCTCGCTCAATTTTTGTCTTTTATAGGTACTCGTAGTTCAGATGCATGTGATCTAATGATTGTCTTACGAGTGCTAAGGCTTTCGCATGAGACTATGGTCGCGTAGAGAAAATTCTCGATACTAAAACGTATTATACAGCAACGCGTCAAGGGTGAAAAACATAATATAATAATATCCAATGAAGCTGTTAGAATTTGACAGATGATCGACGGTTTTGTTAGAGATTCACAACAACTCTTGATTCAGCTAAAATTTTTAAGAGTTTTCTTTTTCTTTTTTATAACCCTATTGAATTTAAAGTATATTTAATCCATGTACGAACATCAAATAGTTTCGCGATCTGATATGATATTTTGTCCTAGATGTTTAATGAAAAGTTATACAAATAATTTATTTAAAAGATTTCACGTGAATTTATTGCAGATTTTTATGAAATCTATTTGTTCATCAATGTTGTATGGTAGCAATAAAATATTTATCAAATCGCATAAAAGTCCCTTTAAAATTTTATACGATGGGTGGTGTTGGTTTTGCAGACAAACACTAAACTATTACACTATGCAAGGCGAGATATTATCATATTCTCATTTAGTCATTTTTCAGTGTATGCATATTATATACATTTTATTTTAATTCTTATTGTTGGCACTCCAATCAACGAAAATCTTGTTAAAATATGATCTCTCATACAATCTCACACTCACAAACATACACATACACTTACTAATTTACGTATCAATACCACACGGATTTTCGAGAAGTATAAAAAAAGAAATACTCGTTTAAAAAACGATTTTCTGGGCACATGATAAGTTTTAGTATCGAATTAATCTTATGTTTCATCAATATAGTTACAATTTCATTATTATGTTACTATATTTGCTTTTCTTTGCTTTTCTTCATTTTTTTCAACTCGTTTTATCGAGTAAGCTTACGTGCAATGTTCCGTCTCAATTGAAAAAATTTTATGATAATAATATTCATTCTTTAAAAGGTTTCGATTATATAAAACAAGGATCTTTGCAGAATATTCAATCTAACTCTTAATAATAATTATGTATAGACCATTCAATATACAGTATGCTTATTGTCTTCACAGCAGACTTTCTGTGGCAGTTTAAGGGGATTATTGTAATCCATGACTTTCCGTCGGTCTATTACACGCGAAACAGGAATTTAGACGTTTTCTATTTCCAACGTACCGATCAATCAATAAATGCGATAAAAATTTTGAAAACTAATCTAAATTTGTCGTTCAGATTACTTTAGATCGATCTCCCCACTTTTTTTGATTTTGTCCCCCAAAATTTCACAAAATATGATTAAACGAATTAGAAACATCAAAATCAACAAAAGTTAATTTTTGGAAATGTTAAGTCCAAAATTTAAAAAAAGTGAGGAAGTTGATTTAAAGTAGACTTAATGTCGAATTCAAATCAGTTTTCAAAATTCTTATCGCATTAATTAATCGATCGGTACATAGGAAATAGAAAACCTCTAAATTCC
Source organism: Chaitophorus viminalis (assembly GCA_025469195.1). Classification (NCBI taxonomy): domain Eukaryota; kingdom Metazoa; phylum Arthropoda; class Insecta; order Hemiptera; family Aphididae; genus Chaitophorus; species Chaitophorus viminalis. Next base: position 24,997 of record JAIPRK010000477.1, read on the forward strand.
TATGTTGCGCGCGTGTGATGGACAGAGACAGAAGATCATGGATTACAATCCCCTTAATGTCAAGAACACTTTATGCATTTTCTATTTACAAGAGTGTAGTTGTACACCTAATCTATTATTTATTCTTTTAACTCTGCAACGCCGACTGATTTAATTAAAACTAAAATAGTCGACATTTTCATACAGAATGTTTACATATTATTAAACATTTGTGTACTTTTTGTGTCTCGCGTAATTTTTACTGAACGTAATTTTCAGGTTGTTATATTTGTATCAACAATAATATAATTAAACTCCTGAACGTTAATAATTGATACGAGTTTTCAATGAGAGGTAAATAACACTCACGTACTTTTCCGAGACAAAAATAATATTATCAAACATTATAGGGACGGTTGTATATACAGAATGATCGAAATATTTGGCAGTTTTTCCCGCTGGTTTTTCGTTTAGATATATTATTATACTGTTTCCAAACTGTTTGAGTAATAGTTGTACACAATTTTTATTTTTCCACATCCCTTCCCGCCTTACGTGCAATAAGTGATGAGAAGAAAATAAAACAGTGAAATGGTAATATCTTAAAGGGGAAGTCGTTTATAACACCTTAGTTATTTGAATTATTCATCTCGGTTCACCCATGTAACATATGGGTAGTTTTTTTCTGTTTTTTCTCCTCTGCTACATATTATTATTAACGCGTATAATATTATATAAATTTTGTTTTCGATTTCTTATATACATTTCTGACAAGTAAATTATGAAAAGTAACTTTTGTGATCCAAATCATATCTTCAAAAATATTATACAATCTTTTTTATTTGTTTATTTTAAACTTTTTATCACTTTGTATTCGCATACGAATTTTATACCTTTGTTTAGAATTAAATAATAATCTTCAGGAAACGGTTTTCATTTATTTTTTTATTATTTACCGGCCTGATTTATGTAAAAATAATACAATACAGGAGTATGTTCTTTATCGTACGTTTATGTCTACAGTCGTATAGAAAACGTTCATTATATTATTATAATGTATCTTATAATCATAATAGAAATCGTGAATAGCGGAGCTGCAATATGCGATTTTAAAATGAAAACTACTTTTAAAATTTGAATAAATGAAAGAAAATATATTTTATTCGACCGAATCCTGTAAGATACAATAAATATGATTTTGATGGAAATAAACATAAACGTTTTATACTCTATAAAAATCAACACTACTCTGTAAAGAAAACTATATGACGTGTGTGCATGTGTATATTATAATGTATTAAAAATATAAAATAACTAACAAAATGTTTTTCAAACAAAAAAATATATTTTATGTATTTCGCATAGACAATAAAGATTACCACTTTATGTGATCTTTTTTCATGTGATCTGCAATATACGGGCACCATATATTATCATATTATCAACGGCGTGCAGCTTATTCAGATCCAACTCAAAACGTCTCCGGCGTCATTGTTCTACCGGTAAATTTATTATAAGTGTGGCAAAAAATAAAATGCGAGCTACACGAGTTTCTGTAAGGACGGGTGTCTTAAAATTTGAAAGCAATGATATATCATCGCATTATAAAAACGATTCTGAACGCCGGTTTGCCTAACTAAAAATATAGGTACTATACCTAGGGAACGTATACAAATTTTAAATGCCCGTAAAAACAAATTGCCAGACAACACATGTATAAAATAATAAAACCTTTTGGTGTTGCGGATATTATGGTTAAAATATAGTCGGGTATTATGACCTTTAATTTAAATGCCAAATCTTACAATAGCCAAAATTGCAAACTCTTAGAAAATATCATTTTAAATAACATTATCTTAAGATGATGGCAAAATACTTTTTGTAAGACATTTTGCACTAGTATTAATTAATGTTTATAATAAGTCTATTTGATATTTTCATTATTATTTTCATGTTATTTTCAACACACTATGTCAAAAATAATTATTATACCTACAAGTATATTAACTCTCTTTCAAACTCGTAAAATAAAGAGATATATGCGAATACATTTACTTTGTCGTATTTTTTAAGTCTAATGAAAATACTGCGACTTAAAATGTATTTTTTTTTTTTTTTTACTGTAGGGAAAATGTAACATAATTAATATTATATACAAAAAAAGCTCATTGTTTTAATAACATTTTGTGCTTTTCCCAAAAATTGTCAATTTTGCTTAAAAATTTTCATTATTTACATAGAACGGTTTGCTTCCGCAAAGATTAGTCTGCCAAAATTCTACATGACAAATCACCATAATCAGTTGCTATGGTAACTACGATTCCATTTTAGTTTATTTTAAGAATTAAATATTATTGTAATTGAATCTCAACATAATTAAAGTTTTTTCTACGTTTTTCATAATATCACTGCGACAGTACCAACAATATTTCAAGTATTCTTTGCACACCGATTTAAAAATATCAAATAGGACACTCGATTTTTTATTTATTTACTTACGGTTTTTTTTTTTTATGTGTATTTCATTACCTAGTTTTTTATTGTTTGAACTACTGGAAAATTTAAAATATGACTCCTTTAAGGTCCCGAATAGATTCGATTTTCCATCAATTTATGAGGTTACAATCATGTATTATTGTAAATTACCTTTAAACATTCAAAATTCAAAATTAATTTTTTGCATTAATTTTTGAGTTGTGCAACTTTTCTAATAGTTCTATATATAAGTCAAAGTATACGTGTAGTAGTTGAGTATAATCAGATGTAACCCTAAAAATGTTTCGTGAACTCATAAATATACCGGTCGAAAAATGTACAAAATGTTTATATAATAAATCTTATAAACTGTATTTACATTTTTTTACTACATTAAATCATTTTATCAGTTTATTATTAAAAAATATTTTTAGTACCTACCTCGTTTCATATTTTTTACTGTATTATTTCTATGTCGCTTAAACAATTTTTTTTCTACAATATTATTAATTGCTATGGACAACTACCATAATATTATTCTTAAATAAGTACTATATATCATATATTTTTTTTTATAATTGTATTGTTGTTACAATTATTCGAGTATTTAAAATATAACATTAACCTTTCATCTACCTTTAACCATTAATTTGGTTGTTTTATCCTAATTAATATAAAAGAAAATACTAATTAGTCATTACTCTCCTTGTTTTTTAAATATTATTACTAAACATAGTTTTTATTGTCTTAAAATAATGTTACTTACGGTAAGAGAGAATAAGTATAGCATGTCTTCAAAATGCCACTTGCACAATAAAAATGCATTATTTACCATTTTATTATTGCACACAACTAAATTGAAGGATTTGAAATGTTGAAAAAAAAAATAAACTCATGTACTATTATCAACAACAATAAGTTTCTGTTTAAATCTTTCAACTTTCCTGTATGGTTCGGTTGGAAAACGTCAATTCCCTAAACAAAGCGCTCTTTATAATTTGATACACAAGTTGCTTTGCCTGGAGAATGACACTTAATTTTTCCGTATCCTGTTACCATCAAACAATTGAAACCGTAACTTTTGCCATGACGGTGTAGTGTATTCAAGGGTGAAAAAAGGTTAAAAGGCGGAAGAGAACGGGTAGAATTTTTGAACACGTTCATTGTTTCCAAAATCGGTACAGAAACGATCCGTAAGTACGCGTTGCGGCGTTGCGTCAGTGGCTTTGCTCGGGCGCCGAGTTGATGACGTGAATAATACACCGCTGTTCGTGGTCTAATTAATAACTGCTTTTAAACTACTTGGCGACGTTCACCATAAGCCTTCGCTCAAAACCCACACACTTAACGTCTCCTTTTAAAGTCCTAGTGCGGCTGTGTGGTTCTTGCCGAAGAAACCGCGAATTTTGTTCATTTTGCCGCAAATACTACGCACTGACAGCCCTGACGTGGTGCACTTGATTTCTAGCTACTATATTATATATGTTTATTATTCCAGTGATTTTGCGGGCCCGGCGACAAATTTTAAGAATGCCTCATTATAGACGCTCATTTATCAAACTTCAACATAGTATAATGAATGTCGTTCTAAAATAATGGCCAAAAGAAATAAACGCAAACCTATACGGTAACGTGTACCGTTATAAATGTGCGTATGCACATTTATTTACATTTTTTAATTAAAAGCAAAAAATAGATAGGCACATTATTAGAAAATATATTATAAATCATTAATCGTTAGTTATATATTTTTTGATTGACAAATCTGATAATTAGACTACAAATAAGTTTTTATTTTAAGAAGTCGTGAGGGGCTGACTTTAATTTTCATCTATTTGGGGAAGAGGGACCCGTAACACTTAGAGATTTAAAACGTTGACCTAGAGTACAGTGAAGTCATAATATCAGTACTGACATCACATTTTACAGTCAAATTACAACGTACAATAATAATTTTAGTTTTTTTCAACAATGACTACAAATCTGACTTATATTTTTATCTTGAATGCTTAAAAGATATTTTTCGATTACATTGAGTTATATAACTCTTATATCCATGATCTATGTACAAACGACTTTGAAATAATGTAGTGATTCGGGGACTTCTCGTGATCAATTTACAAATAATGACGTCAGAGAATATAATACCATTTCAATTTTTCTTTTATTTCTTAATCCTCAATCAATTATTAATAAGACATATCTTTCGAAGTGTGTAATCATAATAATATCATGAAAAGTCCATGTCACATTTTATTTCATTTATACTTTATAGGACCTGCCATGGGTTCTTTACAAATTTAATTGTATTCTCAAAAACTATATTTGATTATAAATTATTAATGCATGACAGCAATCGCTTAGAAATTTAATATTTTTAAACATCATATCTACTTTACAATGAGTGTTCGGTAAAAATAATGTGAGAAGATTATATAGTACATTAATGCATATTCAAATGTTTATAAGATGAAACTTTTTTTATTGAATGTTCATCTCTTCAACGGCCAATTAATATAAGTTTCGTTACATGATACTTCGATTGTTAAGAGGATTGTAAGCAACGATTGATTAATTGATCGATCAATACGTTGGAAATATAAAACGTTTAAATTCCTATGTTACGCGTGTGATAGACAGAGACAGAATATCATGGCTTACTTAAAAGCAATCCCCTTAAAAGCAATATTGGTTCTATATAAAATTATATTTTTAAAAAAAAAAAAACACCCATTATAATATTTCCCAGACTGAAATCAACGCCCATTTCTTTCGAACATTCACTTCTATTTTAATTTAACAACACTAATTTCTATACAAACGCAATTTAAAAAAAGTAAAAATAAAAATCCTTTACGTTTATTAATTTTGTTGGACTTTTCGAAATAATTTCATCTCGTCTATATAATAATGTAAACTCACCACATTAAAACTTTTCTTGATATTAATACACAAGTGATTTGAATCAAGTATGCTTATTGAATATAGTTTAGAATATTCATGTAAATTAAACTTCTTGAAATAATATTAAATTCTTCCGGGTAGGAACATGATGTATTTAATAATAGACATATACTATTGTATCACAAAAACAAGTTAACAAGTTTTAAATTAAAAATATACAAAATAATAGCTTTGTGTATGGTATCTATAACTCAACAATGTTATTATATAAATTAATTTCATAAAATTAAAAGTTATTCAAACTTATGATGTTTCTCATCATTTATCTATAATTTCGTTTTGCATCTTACGGTAAACACAATATAGGTATTATTTTATTCATTTTTATTTTTAATCTTATTTTTACTGTCGATTAATAAAAACTATTGTCGCTCAACTATTATAAAATAAAAATTTACACAGTATATAGTATAAGTATAGTATTCAAAAACAATTTATAAAATAATAAAATAAATATAGGTATTATATAATCAATAATTTTTACAATGCTACTGTATTTATTATAATACTAAACACACCGTATATAGATAGTACACTGTAATACGTTGTTCGTGATAAAACATATCGTCGTTTTATTTAACATTTTATATAAATCCGTACATTTAACCATAACGTATACTATTTATAATTAAGTAAAAAAAACTTTAAGCTCACAAAAACGAACTTAAGATATTTAGCTCGTAACTAACGATAACTTAAATTACTCAATGTTTTGCTCTTTAATGTTCTACTTTTTAACCAACATAATTAATGTCTATGGGTATTATTTTATGTAGTCTTTTTAGAATATTAACAAACTGAATTGCGTATAAAACCCAAAACCAACATACCATTCAATCAGTACAATATAACACAAAAATGGGTTGTAAAATATGGTCAATTTAACTCAATAAATGCATAATATGTCGTAAGTGGTATAAATACTTATATATACCTATAATATTATAATTGTATTTATTTGTTTTATTTTACCTAAATCTTTAATTCTGTTAATCCCTTCTGTAAGTTTTATCTTATATTGAACTATTGTATTCTATTGTATTGCAGCCTAACACGATATAAATAAAAGCGGTATAAAAAATCAGTGTTTTATTAAAAAAAATTCGATTTTTGCGAAAAAGTAATCCGTTTTGCAAACTATTTAATATTTTTCCAAGGGGTCTGCTGTTTTTCTGATTCATTGTAAACAGACTAACAGCAATTGAACATTTTTTGAAAATACAACAATTATTATATACGTAGTAATTTTTCAGCAATTAGACTTTTTAGAAACCGTAGAAGTGTATTGTTATTTCATTTTACTACACTCAATGTATTTTTATAGAATAATATTTATATGTTACTATATAGCTACGTAAATAAAAATTTCAACAAAAAAAATGTATAATTTACTTATTTTTACATGCTGTTTTCTATACTATGTTACGATCAATTTAAAATAATATAAATCATCAACTGCATAACTTAACTCAGCTAGGTATTAATTTACTCATTTAAATCTTCTTTTGTTGGTAACTGATTGTAATATTAAACGAGATAATAAGTACAAACCTCATTATTAAATTTATTTCATATACCTTCATTTATACGTTCAATTTTCATGTATTTCCATGTTTAAAATTTAAACTATTAAGTTATTAAACAAATAAATAAGTAGATATATTACTTATTAGAAAAACTCAATAAGTGTAACAGTATTCAAACATTAAACGTCAACGCAATAAGTATTCTAACAGAAATGATTTATCTAGTTCCGCAGATTTGTGATAAGACGAATACAAAAATATCGTAATCAAATCAATAAGATCGATATCTCAATTTATTTTTAAATATTTCGTAAATAAAAATAGCATTTAACAAAAAATAATTATAATTTTGTTTTTAATTGTTTAATTATATAAGTTGTGACATAAATAATATTCTTAAAAAATGTGTAGTAAAATAGAATGAAAATACATTTCTACTGTTTCTAAAAATTGCAACTGCTTAAATTACTGTGTCTATATATATATATATATATATGTATTTGATTTTCGGTTATTGGGACCATACCGCCAAACTGATTCCTTTCCATCCATCTGCATCTTCTATCACTACTCTTCATGGCATCACCAGTTTGATACTTCCCGCGTCCGTTTTCAGGCAATCTTCACAACGTAAACGTCGTCTTCCTAGGAGTTTCTTACCAACCGGGTTCTCTTCAATTGTTGTTCTGACTATAGACCCCACTCACTATGTATGTTCTGCCCCGTCAACCTCCTTTTCTTGATTTCATTCGCAATTTTCAGTCTTTGGAACAGTTCCTCGAGTTCTTTATTATAACGTTTAAGCCATTCACTTGTATGTGTATCGATGTATGGACCATATATTTTTCTTTCAAATACTTTTAGTCTAGTCTCTTCTACTTTCTTAAGTGGCCATTTTTCTGCGGCATACGAGTACAGTACTATAGGTCTTTATAAATTATGTAATAATTGTATTTTCAAAAATCAACTTTGTCATTTACAATCAGTCTATAAAACAACCAGCTGTTTTGAAAAATATTAAATACCTCTTCACAAAGAGCCTAATTTTTTTTTCAGAAACAATAATTTTCTATACGACAGATAAAACAATTTAACTGTGCTAAAAACAAGTAGTTTCATTATAATCAAGCTTTTTTTAATATTTTAATAATATGTAATACTTTTCTTAATTAATCTCAAACTATCTGTAATTACACGCTAGTACTTATATAAAGTAATATCGATCATGTGGTTAAACATCATAAATGATCTAAAGGCATATTTGGTGACCTATTTAATACGAGTAGCAATATTAAAATCGACTTTTTCTCTAACCACATCATAGTATAATTTATTATATTGCAGCCATTATAATTATGTTTATTTACATAATTAAAGCTGAAGTATTATGAGAATAAACTCATCTCCAAATGTGGAACAAAAGTAATTGTTAATAGCTCAGCATAATTTTCATAGTAATTACTAAAAGCCACTACAAAAATCAACGATGGAATAATTAAAAACTTACTTTAGTGATGGCGAGGGTTTCCTTAAAATAAATATACAAGTTATAAAATCATTTATTTTATAAAATACATTTTAAAATAATTTTTAAAAATTAGAACATTTGCCTAGGCCTTTTAAATTTTTAGATATAAGTGTCTATGACAATAAACATACCTATCACGTTTGGTATAATTAAATAAACTGTATTGGTATTGTCAAAAGTTGATCAAATTGTTTACATTTCTAAAGCTATTGAGAAATTATACTGACCTATATATTTTTAATAACAATTTATAATCTTGGCCATTGCACGGAAAATGAGAGTTCTATGCAATAATGTATGTTTTCTAAATGCACTGTGAAATACTAAACAAGCTCAAATTATTTTATATCAAACATTTATACAGGGTGTTTCACTGCATTGTTAGATATCCAAAAGAGCTTGGAAGTGCTCAGCCCCCTCCCCCCAGAAAATTACCAAGCCCTTCTCAAAAAAATGTATAACTATACTTAAAAAAAAAATATTGAACCTAAAATAATTGAAAAAAATAGATAAGTATTTACCATTAAATACAAGAAAGTGAAATAAAACTAACATCCAACAATTAAGTGTTCCCAGTAAAATAGTATGAAATAAAACATAGTCCTCATCGTATCGATAGTAAAACATCTTTGGTAACATTGGCATTTGGAATTTCGGTAGTAAAACGAAATAAAGAGCGGTTATCTAGTCTAATTTTTGAAACTATAAAATATTGCAATCAATTTAAATGGTTCACCCTAAAAATGTACCGTTCTAAATTGCAAGTGCCGACGGTATACAGTATGCATATCTTTATATAAACACACACCCTAGGGTAGATAAAACAGATATGTCTACCTCCGTGGATTATTAAATCTTTTTTTCTCTATAAAAAATAATCCCTCCGAATTTAAAATTCCTCTACTCAACAAAAAATTCTCCTCTTTTAAATGTTATGATCTAGTATTTTCCATCAGTTTTTTAAATCATAAATACGCCACTGTTTACTTATAGATCCCACGTCCTTACTTAGGCGTACTTATAATTTATAAGTTTCAGTAGAAACATAATATAATCCACGGTGTAATACATTGACCATTTGAAAAAACTTGTTGGTATATTAATCGTTTATCTTCCCGTTTCATTTACGAAAAACTATTTGATATACTTAAGAAGACCCCTTTAAATGTCGTACACACGCATGTGTTGTATCCGTCTTACAAACGCGTACAACATAAAAAATTTGCGTACAATAGTTCAGATGATGTGTGTTGTTAGTTTTAATATTACCACAAACTGACCGGTTATCAAGCTCCTTGGGAAGAACATCATCTGTATTTTGTTTGGCAATTTTTTACATTTAGCTATGTTTTTTTTATATATATATTTTAATATTTCGGATATTAACTCACGTAAAAATTAAAAATAAAACACACAAAAATACACAGATTATTTTATCCCCAAGAAGCTTGATAATAGATCAATTTACACTAATATTAAAACTAACAATACAGCTAACTGAACTCGAATGTACCATGTTGTACGTCGCATGCGCAGTCATAAGCCGTCGAGTTAATATGACAAATTGATGTATAACAATATTGTTTAGAAGTTTATAAAGTAAATTTACACTGTCATAAACCTGCACTGATAAAAATCATATATCGAACATTGCGGATACTGCATCAAATTTTGTTTGAATGTTGAATAATTTGAAAACTTTATTTGTTACAAAATATCCGATAAGTACCTATACCAATGTGTACTTCTCTCGAGAACATACTTCGATAGTGAAACTGTGAAAATTTATTTGCAATATTGCGTTATTGCTGTTTTATATAAATGTCATTCTAACTGCAATAAAATGCCACAGTCAATATATGTACCATTATTTTCACGATCGAATAAATGATTTACATCGAAGACATAAATATTCAAACCTTTCTACCAGTACAATACGCATATACAATACTGTACAAATATTACCCATTGCCGTATTCTTGTATATTTTATTGAAAACGTTAACACATATACTCAGATCATTGAACTATATCCAAACAATAACAATCGGAAGTAAATAATTTGAATAAAAAAATATAATAATGGTAATGATAATAATAATAATAGAATTTCACGTTTACCATAGACTTTTATAATATGATTTTACATAAAGCTACCTTAAATTATAAACTTTTATAGATTCATAATATAAAAAAATCAAAATCCTTATACTATTATGTATAGGTTATACAGATCCCATAGATTTACAATGAGAGGGATTACAATCCCCCCCCTAAGAAAAAACCTTTGAAAATTAATTATAAAATGCTTATGAAATTTATTCGCCTATATTGAAATTCTAGATTTACACCTAATGAAATGTAATATTTTGGAAACATTTTTCTCATAATTAATAGCTATTTTATTGATTATAGAACTTCTAAACTAGATTTAGATTCTAAACTTCTCGTCGAGAAAATCATTGAATTAAATCCTCTCAGTTCAAATATTATTTGATAATAATAATCAATAATTTATTACCAGTTTCAATTTTATTGTGGAAACGAAATATGAGTTAAACTACATTAACGTTGTTCAGATAGTTAACAAACGTATATTAGTTAATAGCTTATTCACCAAGAAAGTACTTTTCTTGGATTCCACATAGTATATATATATATAAGATACTATTGAAAATAACTATTTTTATTTTTGTCCAGAGTACCTCTATGATTGAATATAAAATCTCACATCGTCTTTCATTGAAAAACATTTTGAGTACCTAGCCGGTACATATTACATTATATAATATTGCTCGCACTATAACTCTATTACTCTGCATTCGATCAATACAAAACACCTCCTTCGTTTTCACGAGTACATTATAATATGTATTTTGTTTCTCGTCTCAAACTTATTAAAAGAATAAAAATACTTCCGAACATATGGCTGGTGAAACTTTATATACTAATAAATTTGAAACCGTGAACTCGCTAAGCAGTGTTAAATATTTCCTCTTTTGTACACCCGCGTGTACTTATACCTATACGGTATATACATAAACATACGCACAGAACTGTGTTCATTCATTTATTTCATCTCATTGTTTAAAACAAACTTATTGTGTACGAATTATTTTTTTGTTCGAAGCCGCCGCTCAGAATGCATGTGCACCGCGTAGTATTTATATATTATTTATGCATTGTACATTATAATATTCTCGCCCGGTTAATGTTTACAACAATGAGCCGTCGTCGGTCGTCGTAACGCGCGTTTGCAACGTAGTAGTATTATAATAGTCGCATACTAACAAAGCGCAGGAAAATGCGTCTATGAATCCGAAAAAAGTCCGTGAGGCGCTAAGTCCCCGCGAGCGAGCGAATAGAGTTTCCACGTAGCTAGCGAACAAAAAAAAAAAAAAACGTGCATTTTTCGACGCACGAGAGAAAAGATATTGATATTTTTTTACGAATAAATAAGAAAGAAAAAATTCGAATGTTTGCGAATAAATAACTCGAAAGACATTTTTGTTGTGGAAAGAATATGGCATTCTGTACGCGGGATAGATAAAGTTCTTGTGTTATGGAACGTACTAATAATGTTGTTCTAATGTTTTCGAGAAGGGCAGAGAAAAGTGTGTCCCTCGCAAATGAAATGTTACAACCAAATCACCGAGTGGTAGGACGGACAGTCTCCTAAGCCGGGTTCACATCGCATCGAGTATTTTATCGTATTATAATACCCATGTACCTATTTTTCAAAATGTGTGATCCTGCAATACGTACCACGATTCGCGTTCTTTATTTACTATACCCATCATATTTTGGTGTAATTTTATCGTATTGCCACATTGATTTCAAAAGTTGGATGAAATCAACTATTCGCGGTACCGCTTCGGTAAATTCCAACGTGTACCATATAATTTCGGTGTACACGTGGTTCAACCGACCAGGGACAATATTATCTTGCACCGTTGGCTTATCAAAGCCCGTTTCGAAAAGTCCGACGCTATACCTACTGCGGAAGTATGTTCGAAAGAGTTTATAATATATGTTGCTTGTCATCGATTTCCGTCGCGCGAATAATATAGTACTTGCACCCCCCCCCCCCCCGGTATTCCGTTACGTGATCTCATATAATATGACACATAATAATCGCATTTAAATACGCGTCTATTATATTACGTCATGTGCAGTGTTGCGCAGCGTCTAGATCGATTCGTCTGGATAAATTATCTAAACGCTGCAATCACTCATATTTATTATATGTCTCTTGATATATTACAAAATATTACTATGCATAATATTTATCGTTCAAGTGGATTTATGTAGGTACCCATCTAGATAAATATCTCTGGATTAGAATGTAATTAATTATTCAAGTATTAAACTTATATACGGTTGTTATACATTCATTTATATGATTATATCACGCTTTGATTAAATCATAGTTAATTTTTTATAAACTCAACAAATTTTATTGTTATGTGTGAAAAGTAGTTTTTCAAAAGCAAAGTATAATTAATTATTCCTACCCGCAAAACGTGTCCAATGGGTGACTACGTTCAAACTATTATCAAGCTGTACTTATCTTCACGTCGTACAATATTTTACTAATCATTACTTAAAATGTTAATGTACACGCACGTAATATTAATATCAAGTTTTTAAGTGGTAAACACTCAAAAAATAGAACCAAAAAAATATTTGTTTAAAATCGTATGTTGGTTTGAAGGCTTTACAATGTCTAGAGAAAAAAAGAACTACCTATACATCTATGTGTCTATGTTGAAACACGAAATTTTATAATTATTATCTGAATCAAGATAGTTGTGTAGATTTAGAAGATTTTTTTTTTTATTTTGATCTAAAAACAGATTCTTATGGTGATAATATAATCATTCTGTATAGAAGTTATGATCAGGGCCGTATTTAAAAGGGAATAACCTCCTGGAATTATATGTATAATTATATTTATTAGAAGGTAGAAATTCTTTTTTTACGTTTTTACATTTGCGGTAGAAAATTGTATAACTAGATACAGCAGTTATCTTAATGCGTAAATAATACTGCAATAGGAACATTTTTTATTGATTTTGGACGAATGATAAATTACACAAGTTTTGGGTAAAAGTGTACTGAAATGGGATAAGTTAATCGCGACCGAAACATAAGTATGGCTTTTTAATGGACGTATGTATGATAATATATTAGTGAAAGATCCCTGAGCTGAATTCTCTCATATGTACGTGCTGGTCTGCGGCGGGGAAAGGGGCGGAAATATTGTTGTTGTCCTCGGGCGGCTGCAAAACCTTAAATACGGCACATGCAGAATGAGACGCATAACATACCTACGTGTACTGTGTATTTCCCGGAGCAAAATGTAGTGAAACTATCCGTCAACAGTGTAGTAACCGCCTGATACTGTTACCGTAACGTAATTTAGTATTAGGTACAATATATATATATATATATATGCGTATCAATAATACAAATCTTATCCTCCGAATTGAAGACAGATCGTTGTTGCAGTCAGGGGCGTATTTATGGGGGGGGGCTGAATGGGCTGCACCCCCCCCCCCCGAAATTTTAAGAAAATCTAAAAAATATTATCATGGTCTATGAAAGTCAATGCAAAATGATTAAATTCCATTTTATAGATTTTAAATTCGTATTATTTTGTTAGCATATCTTATCACTCATGGACAAAAATACCACGGGTGATAATACTGGAAATCATAGATAATAATAAGTAATTATAAACCTTTCGATAACGATCGCCCATCAGAGCTGCACAATATAATATTATATACACATTATTTTTATAATTTTCATGGGCATAGTCACGCAGATTTATATAATATTATATCTGTGCGTCGTGTGATATAAACACTGTTATCCTGTTATCGGTTTTGTTTGCCAATAGTGGACGAGCTAGACGATTAAAACTTGTTATATAGTACCTACCTAATACTTACATTGTATTTTTATACATTGTGTCTTAAATCATTAAATATTATTTTTTTGTTTTACTGTATTACTATGTTTATAAATGTTCATCAGCCCCTCCCGAAATAAAATTCTGGATACGCGCCTGGTTGCAGTTAACTACTGCCAATACTTATTAAAAAAATATCGAATCCCTAATAAAACCATGAACACAAACACCACATACACGGTGCCCCGCGGGAATTTCCTAATTCAAAGTGTTATAGTAAGGTAATGTTGTTTTCATTGCCACTTTAAAATGGGAATGGTACGATTCGGCGCTAACGTTTCGGCGATATGTCGATACAACGATGGTCGTATCGGCGTATGATCATTTCGGCGATATGTCGATGATATAATTTCATTCATACTTGTATTATATTACTATACTATACGATTTACCGCGTACTATCTCCGTACGTGTATTATTATTACTATACTGCATTATGTATATTATATGTACATCAAAAAATCAACATAATATCAGTTTGAAAACTGGTGTAGAAATTATTTTTATTACCTTATTTTATAAAGACGACCCGGATAACAATCGGTTACTATTTGTATCGTTTAAAAGTTCATCTGCCGCTACGCTTGTACCGAGTATATAACGTATTGTTCAGGTTAACTAATTAAATATTGTATAAATATGTCAAAAGTTAAATCTAAAAGAAATGAAAACGTGATTGCTGTCGACGGTTTTATGTACATTTTTGACAAATCTAGTACGGACGAAACGAAAAGGTTTTGGCGATGTCGTCGAAAAGATTTGTCTTGTCCAGCTCGAATACATACAGATGTGAATGATTATGATGTTATAGTTTTCTACTAAAGATAATTATCGTGATTCTGAAGCTGCTAGAATAGAAGTGGACATAGCTTCGACAAATATGCGAGAACGGAAAATATTTCTTTAAAATAAGATTTTATACTTTTATTTTTGTTTTTTTAATATTTCATAGAACAATTGATACTTATTAAAAATGTATTTAGACTCATATAATTTTTTTTATTTCTAACTGCCTTTTTTATCGCCGAAATGGTCACACGTTAAAATGTAATTTCACCGAAACATCCTCGCCGAAACATCCTAGATCCCTTTAAAATAGTGAATGCTCGAGGGACATTTAGAGTATTATTTACCGTTTATTAAACTTGCGAATAAAAATGATAATAAGTACATCTACGTGTAATATTTAAATTTGAATTAATTTTTTCCATTGGAAGTTACAACTCATTTTATTATGCGTTGTCACGGATCAAAAATTATATTTTAAAAATTTAAAAAAATCATCGACTTTTGATTATCAATATTATTTTCTTCTGAGAAATAATTACATATAAATAAATTAAGTTTGACCCACGTTATATTTGACAAGATTGTGCGACAAAGTATTTAAAATTATTCTCCGAATCTTACCTGTCTTGTCCGTGAAATAATTTTTGTTGAATTCTTCATTCAGTTTTTCGCTTTAAATAACTTTGCACAAGGGTACCTACAATACAACGATTTAAATTAAAATGGCAATCATAAATTTAAAACATGAATTATTATTACTATATTATTCTTCATATTTTTCCTGAATAACTCAATGGTTGATTCACCATTCACCTGTACCACTCTCGCGCGTTTTGATTAAATATTTTTCCGAATACAATAGCTTGAAAAATTAATATATTTAAAAACCTCTCAAGTTGAATTCGAAATATAATGTTGGAAACAATGTAACATAAATTTAAAAATAAAAATTTTTTAACACAAAAATCTCATCCTTGTTTATATATTTGAATTTAAATATTATACAATTGAATGTGTCAAAGATTTTTAACTGTAGGAATGTATTTTGTGTGTAAAGTGTTAGTTTGTAATATTTGAGAATTATCTACTCTAGTCAATTATTTCAATGAACAAATCACCTATAGTGATTTATATTTTATATTAATTCAATGGTATGCTCATGGTATAATTAATTAATGTGAGTTGATCAAAAGTATATAATTGTTCTGTCAAACTACAATAAAATTAAGTAAAGTTTGCTATTCGTTTTTGATAGAATAATTATTTTTTATAATATTATTATCATTATTATTTTTTATTAAAATATATGTTTATTAATAATCAAATTAGAACTTTGCCCAAAAAACTATCTTGAAATACAATTAATGAGGTATAGACTTTTTTTGTTGATTTTTTACTGTAGGTAATCAAACTGTATATTTTATTTAAAAGTAATTTAATTTATTAAATGTTTATTTTTTTTGGTCACCTAAAATATTACCTACAGTAATTGAGAATAAAAATAATCATTAGAGTGAATTTTAGATATTCAACGTAACGTTTTACATTTTTAAATCAATTATGTACATATACTACGCATTTTTGTAAAATTTTATGACTTTGTACTACACACCACAAGTGATGCAATACATCACGTCAGAGTAAATTTAACTTACCTATCTGTACTCACGTTGTCCGTGTGTCATAAAAAATATATGAACATATAATAATTCATTTTGTATAACTTGTATAAAATATTTTCTACCCAAAGCAAAATAAATATATCATTATGAAACCTACAATTTATTACTTTTTGGTTTGCTTTAAATTTTTTAATTATAAATCACATTTCTCGCAAAACGATTCAGTTTTAAATTCTTACGGACATATTTTTTTTTTTTTTTTTATAATAAACAGTTAATAGATAATAATTTAAGACCAACGAGCATAATTCTAAAATAATAAATGAATAAAACCTAAATGTTTATGTAATAAGTTAGTGTGTTTCGAGAACTAAAGCTTAAAACTGATCGGCTAAATATAGGTTTCCGGAACAGAAAGAGTATTTTGATTGTTATGCCGCCTTATAATAATCGTTCTAAATTCTGATTATGTGTCAAAGCTCTATTTAAAACTTTTGTACATTTACAACTAAACTCCTGTCTACATAAAAACTACATATATACTTTGGATATCCTGTGTGAACTCGGAGAAAAACTGTTTCCACTAATAGCGCGCTTCGTGGTATAGTGGTTCTCAAGTGGTATTTATTAAAATTAACTTAACGAGTTTACGAGAAAGCATTCAGTTCTCCATAATTCCACCCGTAAGTTAGGAGTAATAATTGTAGACGCATTGCTCTTCAATAAAATACTTATTAACTATTACTTCAAATTAATTAATAGAGAATTACGATTATTATATGCTCTTCTCATTTATATTGGGTATTCTTAATTTTTCTTCTGAAAGTTGATAATTACAGTAATACTACGAACGTTGTGTTGTTGTTTAGACACAGCCATTTTAAATATTTAATTACGAACGTATAAAAGTTTTGAGAATCCCCAGTTCCTAAAATACAGTATTGACATTTTCTTCCTTCTTTTCGTTTTCAATTCCAAAAGAAACTACAATCGTACAACATTTTCAACATAAATTGCCCTACCTAAATTGCTTAGGTACGCTTTTATTTTTAAGGAAATGTTTCTCCGTAAATCCCGTTCGCTTTTAGACGATTGTCGGTAGATCCCTCAATGGTCGATAGAAACAGGGATAACGAGTTTGCCTTGGCCGCACTCATTAACTAGAAAATGAGGATGAAAATTAGATTACAAACTTACTCGACCTAAAGGCAGTTAGCCCTTGCAAGATGGTAAAAATGTGATTCGCCAATTAAAACGTTAGAATAAAATTTAAAAGAAGCCTTTACCGTTAATAGAGGTGTAAGCAAATTGTTAAAAGGAAATTATTGTAAGTTTTGTTAATTGCAGGAAAATTACATTTAACAATATTTTTATTTTTATGTTCAACATGAATCTTTCAGGTAAACGTAATTTTTACAAAAAAAAATATATCATGGAGATTTTTCAAATGTTATTATAATTATATACATCCGAAAGTTGTATCCAGTGGCGTAATTAGCAGAAAATGTTTGGGGTAGCGAACACTTTTATATACTTCACCTTCTCCCATAAGCAAAAATAGGGAGTTACGGGGGGCTACCCCCCAAATCATTATTCTGACATTTTTTCCGTACATTTTAATTACAACAGTTTATGATAATATTAGCAATTGATGAAGGATAAAAAAATTTAATTTTGACAAAAATTTGTTTTCTGACAAGCCCTCTAAATCTAAAACACTATGCGCGCCTATGCCCTGCACCCATTCCTATAAAATATTAGATTTTAGAACCAGAATTAAAATTGTATTACTTTTTAACTTTATGTTTAAACCACTGAATGGGTGGGTACCACTTACGCATAACTTCCTCGATAACCGTTTAAAGATAGCTAAATAATAAATACGCACTGAAGTCAAATTTTTTTTTATTAAATTATTTAAATACTTTTGGGATAACAAAATGATACTCTTGCGACCCCATAAAAATTTTTAAGATCGTGACGGTTACCCCTCGCTACCCCATAGTTATGCCACTGGTTGTACCTTCTGTAAAATACAAGAGTTAAATTCGGGTACCCATATCACTAGTTTGGGTTCCTTGTCAGATGTATAGTCATGTGTTTATATTTAAAAATATTGATATATATATATATATATATATATATAGTCACATTTGAAAAAATTTTAAACAAAAATCGATATGTGTAGTAAAAATATTTTGATTATTTTAGAGATAAAAATATAAATGAACGAATCGTCAATACGGCCACATTTTAAACTTTACATGGCAATAACAAAAAAAAAATATTAAAATCCATCAATTTTCTAGTTAAATATTATTTTATTTTCATTGCATACAATTTTATAGTTATATAAATTAATATATATACATAATTAATATAAATATTAAATAAGAAAAAATCATCAGTTGTTTATGTACTAAAAAAGGTCGCAAAGTAAAATACCATCAGTAACCGTTGAAATTGTAAAATAATATTCAAGGAACTTCACTTCAGTTTCAAGGAAATCACCGGCTAATACAATGAAACAAGATAAAAGTGTTATTATTCGTCAACGTCAAGTATATAAATAATGTTGTTACGAAAAACTAAAATCAAACTCAACATTATAACACAGTTATATGGTAGTGTTCATTATACCTATTGTGCGGTTGTATTGAGCGTGTGGGTGATAGGCGTCACTCAGCAAAATCGAATGACAATAGACCGAATATGTTTGAAAGAAAAATTGCACGCAAAATCCTAGGTCCGAAGAGAATAATGAGCACGGAAAAAAATATAAAGAATAATAAAGATCTGAATCGAGTGTTTGCAGAGCACGATGAAGTGGGTATTTTTAAAAGTCAAAAAATAAGCCCGACTAGATACATTGCCTACATTGCATACAAACCTAGAAAGCTGAGATATTGCTGATACACGAGATTGTAATGTGGAAACCGGATAAAACAAGACGGACGAAAGGAAGTGTAAGACAATAGGAGTTTATGGTCGAATAATACTAAAGAAAAGTATAGACATCATTTAGCTATAAAGGAAAAAAAATGACGGAAAGACGTAGTGGATGCGACGAAGTGAAATAAGCGAAACAATAATAAGCACGATAAAAACGAAAAATCATTTCTGCTATTATACACGACGGTAATTTTATTATTCTATGATATTATGATATAGTATATTATAATAGTAGACAGAGCATAATTTTTCATCGTAGACCTTGGTATACAAAATAGGTCAGTCGATAACAATTATCATACAATCATATCTATTTACTTAGCATTCTGAAAATGATCTATTAAAATGTTTTTTTTTTTTTTTGTTCATATGTCATTATTCGTGAATCAAATATACAATTTATTAAGTAATTTAGTTTATCGGAAACAATAAAACAATGTATTAATCAAGAAACCGTAATCTAAATACACTTTACATCTTTAGGAATTATTACAATTTGCACTACGAAAATAAAATATCAATTTTCATAAAAACTCGTGTTTAAATAAAAACTTTATAATTATTGACATTTTTTAAGTAGTCACCTATTTTTAACGGGAACGTTTCTAACAAGGTCGCATAGGATTAAATTATTTGAACTTTTTCAATAATATTGATCGAATAGTAAGACTATTCTCAGAATAAAACGTAGGTAGCCTTTGTGAAAATTGGTGTGTCACTCAAATCTACATTTATAGTTCAATTCCAGCACTTTCAAATTCCACTGTAATTGATTACAATTTTGTAATAATAATTAAATTTGAAGCTACATACATATATTTATTGTAAACATTTGGAAAACTTTACAATAAATATATGTATGCAGCTTCAAATTTAGTTATTATTACAGAATTATAATCAAATAAAGTGAAATTTGAAAGTGCTGGAATAACCACTAACATTTGGAAAACTTAGTAAAATTATAATTTATTAGAAAATATGCTATTATTATCGTTATAAGATCATTACATTTTCCATGAGATATTCAGTTTGTTTTTGAGTTCTATAAATCATATTCTATATACCTACCTCGTCCATATATTATACATTCAAATCAATTTAATTTAATTCATAATATTGTTGCTATTATATTATGTCCCTATTAGAAGTTTTTAGTACATTTTTCTATCAAAATAAATTATCACAGACATAGAAGAAAGGCATTAAAAAAAAAAACGAGTATACTACAGAATCCAAAATCTTACAACCGCTACTAAAATTGTAAATGTTCACGTCAATATAATTTGATTTTTTACTAACTGAAAGTTGATTGATTATATTAGCAATACTCATGAGTCATGATATTATACTCGTAATTATTGTAAAATATTGCATGGAAAAAAATTGATGTACAGTACTCTCAGTACTCGTATGCCGAAGGTTGATTAAAACAAAAGAAAAAGTTTGACATGTAGAAAAATCAAGATATCAGACACTGAAAACGAAAAAACCTTTTCAAGGGGAAAATAATTTTATTCAATACAACTATAACAATTTTGATATTATGTCGTTTGATACTCGTTCATCTGTAGTACCACAGGGGTCCCCTATTATAATAATGCTATTAATAATTGAATAATGTATTCAAAATAACTTGTACGAAAATATTTATGAATTGATTCAGTCGACAATTAAATATTGTATATTTATATATTCACGTTTGAATTCCGCCGTTGAAAATAATTATAAAATCTAGAAAACATAACAGATATCCGTTGAGCTATGTTTATATTAATTATAAGCTTATCAAATACGAAGAAAAAATAAAATACATCTCTTTAATCCATTATAGTCTGCATAACCATGATAATTTAAAATAATATCTTAATTTTGTAAGTCCACGAAATCAAATCGAAGCGATAAGTACTACCTACTAAGGAATACTATAAATATTATATAATATTCATCCTTACGCCAGCGTAGAAGATTATAAATATTAAAATAATGATTTGTAAAGCTGTTGCAATAAAAAATAAATGAAAACACGTGCGTACGTAAAAAAAAAACAGAGATAGGATAATACGATTCTTAGAAGAGTAACAATATTTAATATAAACGTTTTAAAGCAAAGGAAATTTACCAAAGACATTGATTTCTTTTAGTTTGTTTTTTTTTTTTTTTATGTATATATCTCGATAGCTCCATGTTTGATTTGACAGCGCGTATTTTTATTTAAACAAGTCGAAAATAATCACATACTATTCGAGCATACGCAACAATAATAGCCCTAATTACAGTTTCTATACCTATTGTATACTTCTATTTATACAAGTCAAAATTGAAACATAACGCGTATTTGATTAATGGTACACCTAGAATATAACTACATAAAATCGATCTAAAACAATATGTGGTGTTTAGTCGTTTAACAATATTATACTTTTACAATATCGATGGAGGCGGTGTCACGATTAACGCACTACTCCAAACAGAAATGTCTTGACGGCCTGTGGTGACAAAAATGGAATAATGAGTGATACTATTATTACGTTACAATGCACCGCAACGATAACGATAAACATGCAAAGGAATAAGAATACTGCAAAGAGGATCGTTGTATTCCCGTCGGATAGCGGGCTTGTAGATTTGCAACATATTACAGAACCGTTTCGCGCAGTAATGATGACGACATAAACTATTAGACATACTGAACGTAAAGGAATGATGAAGCTTTATTGATTAGGTTTTGCAGTTCCTTTTTTGGAATGGTTTTTTTATAAAAGGAATGTTGTAAAAAATTTACAAAGACGACTAACCTCTTTTGAAATTGAAAATTCCACCGGGTTGGTGTAATTTATAGGTAGTTCATTTTTGATATGTACCAGTAGCTTTCAAGAAAATTATAAAAAGAAGCAAAGTTGCTCCGAACGAATCAATTTTGGTTACTTATTTATTCGTTACACGGAAAACAATAATTCCAAAGATTTAAAATTCTGACTAATCTCGGTTATGCATGTACAACACGAGATGCGATTTAACGAATGTATTTCAAAACATCTCGGATGATTGTTTTTATTTTAATATCAATGTGGCCAGCAATATATGCGAATTAAAGCGTAATATTTCTTTTTCTTTTACACGTAGGGCGTTCACGTCCTGGCCCTAGTCTTATCTCTATCATTATCCGCGATTCCCGATTCGCTAAAAATAACAATAATTTTCCACGGGAACGGGTTTTCGGTTAACAGTCACAGCAATAATATTGTTTAGTGATTAAAAAATTAAAAAAAAGTGTTTATCGCACCTGTGCGCGCGTAGCAGTATAATATTACAGGTCACTATTATTATAGTCCTGATGATGATGGCCGGGGGAGGGCAGACTGAAACATTCCAAACATTAGGGTACCCTGTTCGGTCCGTGGCTGCAAATAGCAAGTGCATCGCATTCCGTACGGGTAAACGGAGACCCAAACCAGGCCGTTATTGCGACCGTACATGACCGACGGCGGCGGCGGCAAAAGGGCTGGACGGACAGCGCGCATACCGCGGATAACCGTTGGTTAACCCGACGGTTACCGAGCGGTTACCGTCTAAATATTCCGCGCCCGTATCAGCTGTCGCAATGAGTCCGAAGGGACGATAAATAACGGCGACACTCAGTGGCATCTCTAGGGGGGGGGGGCATGCCCCCCAAACTCCAAAAAAAAAAAAAAAAAACTGGAATTATACATAATATAATATTATACACTATTATTGACTTGTGTACTATTTTGTATAATATTTTGTACTGATGTAGGTAATATGTGGCACTGATGTTGAAGCATTTGCATTTGGATTAAATATATCATATAATATTGGAAAATAATGAAGTGTAAAGTTGATGCTATCTCCTCCCCCCCTCCCACACCCCAGAATCAATGCCTATAGCCGTTACTGGTGGCACTGCTCAGCAGGGACAGGCGAGGCGACATTTTTCGAAGGAATGACAACACAACAACGGGGCTCGCGGCCGACGACGACGTCAATGCCGACCATCCTCGTTTTCCATTCGAGTCGGACAGCGCGTGGCGGCGCGGCGATGACAATGCGACGACGACAGCGGTGACGGGACGAGATTTGGCCGGTGAAACGTGCGCGCGTGTACCTGTGCGCGGGCTCGAACAAGGGCCCACTGCACTACGCACGGTCCGCCGACGAACGGTCGGGTGGCTGCGCTCGGTGGCGGAGAAATGAGGAAAAACGTTATCGTTGTACCGCCGAAAAACCGGCGGCTGGCTAATACCTACGGGTGTCCTGCGACACTTGCGCGGCGCGCACACAAATAGTGGGCGAGAGAGAATAAGATAAAAATAAAACAAAGAGCATCTACACTACATACAGATACATCATCGGTACATGTATATGTCTTGTTTCTACCAAATTGACATCGGCATTCTTATATCAACTATATTCAGTAGAAACAAGACGTATACGCATGTACCGATGCATCTGTATGTAGTGCAGATACTCTTTAGTTTTTTAATACTATATTATTATCATTTTAAAAGAGTTTTTTTTTTTTCCTCACTCTTGAATTGTAGCAGGCATCCGAATAGATACAAATGGTACAATTTTTCATATAACTTATTCAGGTAAACATCGATGTTTTGGTCGGTAATATCGATACCCTCATGACGAATGACCAATGACGTCATGGTAACATTCTCGGTGTCGGACAAATTAACAGAATGATCGCCGGCCATAAGACATATACATGTCAAAAAAAAAAAAAAAAAAACCATTTCTTCCATCGTCGTCACCGTCATCTTTGATGATGGCACGGGGCGCGCACGAAAGAAACATCGGGGTCAGTTGACGACCCCCTCCCCCTCCCACAACAACATCAACACTAGCACACACGAACCGCGTAATACCTATGTACGCATAAATGTACGTATGTATTTATTTGTGTGTGCGTGCGTGTACACAGATACATAGAAGCATGTAATACATTTTAATACTATATATGTATGTGCGTGCGTGCGTGTGTGCGTGTGTGCGTGTGTGTGTGTGTGTGTGTGTGTGTGTGTGTGTGTGTGTGTGTGTGTGTGTGTGTGCGCGTGTGTGTGCGCGTGTGTGTGCGGTCGTATACGTGCCACCGCGTGGAAGGGGTGTGGATGCTGTGCGGGCGTGGTGCGTCCTAGTACCGTCGGTGCAAAAGGTCGCCCTCCCCAGCCCGGTCGGAGGACGGGCGGACGAGCGGACGAGCTTTCGGGAGGTGGTGAGCCGTGGGGGGCGCTCGGAATTATCGAACAGCGGCCCCGAAACCTTTATGGCGGGAGTGAGGCGCCGCGCACGCACTCCGCAGCCTCGGTATACGCGCCTGGGCCTCGCGAGAGAGCGAACGAGAGAGCGCGCGCGCGGCGTAACTCTGGCGGGCGCGATGGGCGGACGACCGGGAAGAACGCGAGGAGAACGGTTGAGGTGGGTGAGCGCCGAGCGGGTGAGCGAGTGAGACGAAGGGACCGGGCGACGCGTGTGGGTCGGGGGAGAGCGTGTGCTGCGCGCTCCTCCAGCGTCCGCTGCCGCCGCCGCGCGTGGTGTTGATAATAAACGAATACGCAGTCTGGCCGTGCGGTGCGCGACACACAGACGCCCGCGTACCATCATTGCAGCCGCTGTCGTCGTCGTCGTCGTCGTCGCTGTTGCCGCCGCCGCCGGTGCTGCTGCTGTTGTTGTCGTCGACGGGACACCGTGTCGCTAAGCACGGATTCGCCCGGAGAGATAGAGTGATAACACAATCGCATACCGATTATAATAATAATAATAATAATAATAATAATAATAATAATAATAATAATAATAATAATAATAATTATAATAGCAGTAGTAGTAAAAATAGTAAAAAAATTATTAACAAACGGGGCAGCACGTCGGCATCGTTAAATAACGGTTTTTTTTTTTTTAATTTTTTTAATTTTTTTTTTTTTTCGTTTTCGACTACGTTTAATTTTGCCGCGCAAACATTCACCGCCGTCGCGTTCCACCCGCAGTAGTCGTCGTGGTACAGTAGTGGTGCGCGCGTGACGACACGACGTCATGTCCGATACGTCCGCGGCCGCAGCACAGGATCCGGGTTGCACCGTCGTGCCATTGACGGCCACGCCGGTACACCAACAGCAGCTCGACGACGCGCCGCCGGCGCTTCGGTCCTCGCCGGTTAGACAGCATCAGAACGGTGGTTCGCCGGCCGCCATGGCCGCGGCGGCCACGGGGTCGTCGCCGGACACACCGCGGAAAAGAGGTACGGGATTGATGGCGGATTGGTGGATACCAGTATGATAATTATGTGACATGTGACGGGGTGCATACGGTGGCGTAGCATGAGCATGTGCTAGGGGTGCAATAATATCGTGCGGAATTCAAACGCATTTATTCCATCCAACCGGCATCTAAGTTGACGGGGCTTAAAAACCGGAATTTTCAAAGTTTTCGCGGCCCACTGTGTTATATATTATTATAATATACTTCCTAGGCCACTGTGTGTTCATGTTGTGTTTGGCCGTCGTGGATCCGAAGAGCGAGCGCGTAGAATTAATAAATACGTAATGACGGTGATGACGATGGTGATGATGATTATGATGATATATAATAATCGACCGTTAGCCAATTCTGCCTTGGCGAACGTTCTAAACGTGTGTGTAAATGTAATCATAGTAATATTTATTTATTTTATTTAATTTCATATACATATGAATACTGGGCCCCACTGAGAAATAACAATAATAATAATAATAATAATAATAAAAATAATAATAATAATTTAGATGAAAGAAACGTTTTGTTTGTTTTTTCGCGAGTTTATTATACGATTGTGTATGCGCGCGCTCAGACTCCAGCGAGTTCCGGCGGAATTTATAAATATTGTAATAATATTGTTATTGCGATTGTACATGTGTGTAACGATGACGGAACGCAAACGCATGCACACTATAGGCACTGCGAGTGTCGCGGCGACACCAATAGTGAAAATAATATGATCTACGTGGCCGACGTAAATATTGTGTGCACAGGTAACATAATGATACGTGCTTGTTTCATTTATCAATATATAGGGGTGGATAGGTAGTTGCCGAAGAAATCGTGTTCCTCGTCCCCTATATTCCAATAGGTTTTCGTCGTATGACGTATTCATTTTTATAATTCTCGAGTTTATAAATACATGTGCGATTTTACACCGCGTCTTCGTTATTATTCTGCTCCATCCTAGCCACGTCCAACGTATCATATACTAAAATCTAAAGTCGATTGCTTTTGTACAACTACTTCTCGTTATAAAAAGCGTATAGTGCCCAACAATTTTATTTTTTTCCTTTACGCGCTCTTTCTGTCTCTTTTTCTCTTGCTCTCGTCCTCTCTTTCCATTGCACAAGTGCTCACGAATACAAATCCGGACTACGTCACCCTACCTACCTTCCCGTTTATATTTCCGCGAATCCGAGAACAATGTTTCCGACGATATCATTCATTATAATATAAATATAATATTATCATCATGGTACCGCGTATTTTATGCAATAACAAAACGGCATAATACATTATAAATATAAAAATAACAACAACATAATGCGCGTTTAATACACGATACGCGCGTCCCTCGGCCTATAATATCGATTGATTCGCTCTCCAAAACGCTTCGTCTTCGTCGTCGTATTTTAGTTTGTGTGTAGGTACCACAACTATATGATATAACGTTCGTATTGCTGCCCCGTCGACGACGGGTCCCCTTCCCTTATTCTTCTTCTTGTTCTCGTTTCTCATTGTTGCCGTTATCGTTTTTCCTCCTGAATTTCCATATTTCCCTTATTCGGTTATCCGAGACGCGATCGCGTGCTGTACATATGTATATGCGATAATAAACACACGCGTATTAAGTAAATTACACGTTCGATCGGAATCGATGCTTACGAGTGCTACAGTGACGGCGCTGTCAAGTAAACGGATGCAATGTACGTCGTAGTAGGTACGCACATTATACGACTTAAACACATTCAATGACTATGATGACGTATATGTGTTGACCACCACAATAACGATTGCAAAATATTTGGTACAACATGTGATGTATGTGTAGAGCAAGTTTTTTTTTTTTTTTTCCAAATGTATACATGAGCGTTAGAAGAAAGTGTAAATAATAATATTGTAACGTTCGTGAAATACATTTTAGTTTAACGGAGTGACGATACTTTTTTTTCTAATCGTCGTGTCTAATTCAATTATATGAATCGATCAATGCCGGTTGAAACTTGTACGACTTTCGTCGCGAAATAAAATAAAAAATATATGCATACGGTCTACTGTTGATAATTAATATTTAGAGAAGACAATACTTATTCGATCAAACTATAATATAATACCAAATGAGTTAAATTCGATTAATTTATTTTCGTTTATAGTATTACCTAGATGCAAACAATAATATAGGTACCAACGCATCCCAACTTTGTAACCAATAAAAACGGTTTAATTTCTAATAATAATAACACTGAATAACGCTTGAATGGTTGGTACACTTTATTCGAACCACTTGGGAGAAACAATCAAATTTTTATTTAATCAATTTTAAATACCAAAACATTTCTACTATTTATATCATGGCATACTAAATAATATATAGTGCATTTACCACGGTTTGTCACATTATTGTTTTCTATGCGGAGAGGTTAACAGTGTCTACTTAACACTAATATTGATAGATCTTAAATTTAAAAGTGTCAATGAAAACACAAATTTGAGTTTTCTTCTTAACCACTGTTGTTATAAATTATTAACTTGGTAATTGATATGTATTACACAAAAAAATTATTAAATATAACTACCCTTGATTAAATATATTATAATTGATATTTAACTATAATAAGTAGGTAATTACTAATATATACTATTAATTCATGAATGTTTCATTCACAAATCATAGCTACTATGACTATTAATTGTATGAAAACATTCAAAGCTATATATTGTTTTAAAGTGAAAATATGTATTTATTAATGTAAATAAATATACATTTATAATACATGCTCAGTGGTCGAAATGGCTCAAGATAAGATATAAGTGGAGGGATTCCTTACAATTCAGATTTCTTGATATCATCATAACATTCTTCATACCTTGTATAGTATTTTTTTTTTATAGTTCACATTTTGTTTATGCATCAGAATACTACAATCTTTTTCTATCGTAAATAATCTTTAAAATTAAACAAATAAATAACATATTTTCAAATTTAGTAAAAATAATACTACCGTGCTAATACTAATATCTAGTATAATCAATTACTACTGAGTACTGACACGCATAAACCATAATTATTTCATTTTAAAACATGAGTCTTAGGAGGAATGCGTTATTCTAGACAAAATAAGTAGAGGGATGAAAAATGTAAATACAAAAAAATAGAGGGATGTCATCTCTCCGTATCCCCCCCCCCACTTCGACCACTGTATATGCTTCGATATTATTCCTAATTGAGCATTACACACAATTATATAAGCATTCGTAAAACAAAACGCAGGTAAAATATAATTATACTTGAAAAAATATTTGAACAGGAAAATATTATTTTTTATTTTTATATCCAGTAATTAAAATGTCGAAATATTTTATTAATATTTAATGGGCATGACTAGTACAGTCAATTTCAATTCGTCTAATTAAGATATACCAAAAAATGGCAATTACATTTTTAATGAAAAAATGTCGAGATTCCAGTTTTATTTTATTTTTTTCATACAATTTCATGACATAAATATTCGCTCAAAATTCAACTGTACAACAGACAATTGTTACATCATTGTTTGGTCATATGCTTCTGCTCCGCTCGATCAATTAATATATTTCAATTAAACAGAAACCATTTTACATTCGTAGTTGATGTCTAAACAGATAATGTCAACGTGCAGTATTCAAAAAAAAAATTTAAATATATGACTATCAATTATGTGATCGAAATCATCATTATTCGTAGCTGAAATTCTCTGAAACAAATTTTACAGTTTTATAGTAATACAATAAATTGGTCTTTTTTTTATTGTATACAAATTATGACAAATAGTGCGTTTAATCAATTAATCATAATTTGTAATACAACTTAGAAGTTTTCCCACGTATATTGATTAATTTTCCAACATTTTGGTGACTGTACTTTATAATTACTCTATAATCAATTTTGCATTATAACTTGATTCTTATTGTACATAAAAATTTAATTAAAAACCTATACTTACTTATATTGGATGGGTTGGTATAATACAATCTTATTTTATTTTGTTTGAGTATTCCTTTACAAATGTACACAAGAAGTCATTTAATATGACCGTCCGTTAATCTTTACGAACTGGTAATAACTAATTATCAAAAACTGTCGAACACGAGTTTTTACTATTTATTTTAACCAAATTTCAATATAATTGAATCGCCAATTCATAATTTACAGTATATAAAAAAAAAGGTTCTACAGACTTTTATTTTTTTAATTAAAATATATAAAAATAAGTCTTGTGCGTATAAAGTAGTTTATTAATTTGGATTAAAAAATTAATTATAAGTAAAAGATTAAAAATAAATACTGTGATTGAAAATTTTCAAGCTAAACAAAAGTGGACTGAACGGTTAAATTATTTTATTTGTAAAGAACAAAAATGTTAAGAAATAATTAGTATATTGATATTATTTAAGTTATGAGATTTTAATTTAAACGCAATGTTTAACTTTAAACTTAAGTTCAATAACGTATTGTTACTGTTCAGAAATAAAGAGCCAGAGTAACCCGTTTAGCGAGAAATGTTTATGTTTATATATGTCTCAACAATAACCAACGATATTAAAAAACATAAGTTTTCAAAAACGAATACGAGTATATAAATAAAACCGTGTTGAAGTGTATACTGAACGCAGGAATGGTTTTTTTAGGATTAATTTATCCAATGTTTATTACATACTATTGTAATTAATAGTTACTGCAAGCGTTAATTGGTCAACAACGATGAGCGGCTTAGATTCCTAATATCTACAATGACAGTTACCTTCACATACATTGATTAATGATTATATTTACAAAGCATTTGACTTCATAATACGCGTATAAATAGTATACATTTGAGAATGTCTTTTTAAACGTTCTCATTCTATACATTTTCAAATATATAATTTTATTACACAATATCAAAAATTATGTACAAAAATTTACCGCTTATAACCGAGTGTAGCATTACACATATAAAAATAAAAAGTAAAAATCGTAAAAATCGTAAAAATGATTTTTTTTTTTTTATGGGCATTGTCCATAATCATGTATTTAAAATCAGATCATTGTTTTATATATTGATAAACTATTGTAAAGTCATATCACTATAGTTTTTTTTATATCACAAATGTTTTACGTTGAAAAAAAATATATGAATTGTTGATCGAATTTTCCCTTTTAGGTTTCATAACTTTACTAATGAATACGTCCAAATTTGAAGGTTTATTTTTCAACTGAGCCGAAATAAAACTTCTTATAATAAAAACAGTACTCATAATGTGAATCATTGGAATTATATAGGTATTAGGTACTCATGGAAAATTGATATTTTAGATTTCTAAAATATTGGAACTTCTCAACAATAAGTACTGCAAGTGGTTCTAACTTTTTTTGAACTGTGGTACAGAATAAACGTTTTTCATTAATCGATAGAATATAAAATTTAAACTCCACAATTGGTCAGGTCGATTTAAAAACAATAAAAAATGTCTTCAAATTCTAATGATGAATGTCTTATCATATATTTTACGCATGACCAGACCCAATACCAATGGAATTGGCAATGCATTTATTAAGCATTAATAGCCGCGTGCTATTGAGGCTGAATAGTTTTAAATTTCACATTTTGTGTGGTTAGAGAGCAAAATGAATGAGATAAAATTGCCAAACCCCGTCGCACTACAGGCAAGTGTTAGCTGGTTGTCAGGGTGGGCTAGGGACAGGGTGAAGGATTTTACTGGGCCACAGCCAATGTAGGCCAGTGGTGGCCGGGAAAACAACAGCGTGCTTAACGGCCAGAAAAGGCCAGAACCGTATAGTTTTACTCGTTGTATGTATTATGAGCGCTTTGGAAGCAAATTGAAAGCAAAATCTGCAGTAAACTGACAAATATGGGCACTGGTCCAAGAAAACCTTTCCTGCAATCGCTCCTCAAAAAATAAAAAATAAAAAATAAATAAAAAAAAAGGTGTAACTAGGGATTTTATCTCGTTTTGCCCCGGAAAATGTAAATTGCATTTTAACTTAACCCCCCTCCCATATAACCCCTCGAGGGATTACTTGAATGCCAGCGATTAACATAACCACAGGATCATAAAAAAAAAATGTATTAAGGGAACATTTAATGTGTTTTTTCATTCATCGGACTTTTAATAAACGTTTAGGCATACAAACCAAAATATCCAATAATGATAGGCTCAATTATCAACTACATGACGTATAAAATATAATAATATGGGTTTTTTGATATTTTATATTTTACATTTGTTTGAACCAGAAACGTTTTCCTTACCAAATCATTTAATAACGGTTTTGCATTTGTGATAAGACAAGATTTAACTAGCATATTAAATTAGTGTTAATGAGTCTCGTCTTTTCTATCTATGGTCTATGTTAAACATCAATATCGTTTTATAATATACTTTTATTCCATTGATTTATGTATTCAGTTGTACACTATACACAATATGGTGTATAACGATATAATTATTCACTATAGTTGCCTCACTGTCATACTTTTACTGTTCTTATAATAGGTTAAAAGGTCATGATTTTTCAAATATTTGGAAAGGAAAAAAAATAATGGACAATACTTGCAATTATTGAATTTAAGAAAAAAAATCCTAATTTCATTGTTCTGTTTTCTAATACAGTCACACCAATTAATTTCAGGTGCGAAAATAACATAAGAAACGTCTCAAAATTATTTAAGTTTATTTAATTAATTGAAGCGGTTGCGGTAACGAAAACGTAAAAACAAAATGAATAGTACCTTTAGTTTTAAATTAAATTATGACATTAAAATCAGAAATTAAATTAATCATTATTAATTTATGTTTCTATTCTACTGTACATAGATAAACTTTTAATCCCGTCGTGTTGGTCTGGCGGGTTTCTAAAGTTCCAATTGTATAGCAATTTTGATTAAAAAAACTATGTGAATATTATTATGTTATGATATTATAATTGTGTCTCATTTTCTAAGATTAATAAAGCTAAAGTATTTTGATTTATTAATATTACAGTCTGACCATTATTTTTATAATATTTCCTACGTTTAGGTATTATGATATTTTCAATATTTTTCTCATAATTTCTATTTATTGCATATCATTAAACGTGTGTAAAAACGATAACCATCTCAACAAAATGGTCGACCGCATTGCATTTCGTATAGCAACAACGTTAATTATTATTCTAGGTTTTATACTTCATTTTAAACTTAAAATCTATAAATATATAAATAGATAACCATATACCATGCTTCGCCAGACTCGTTTGAGTTTTTTTAACAATAATATGACATTTGGTCATAACATAATGACGATAATACTAACATTTGAATCTAGGAATAATTATGTTTATACTTTTCCCGATATCAACATCGCGCAGCTGAATTGTAAAAATGAATCTGACCGTGTCGCGTGACCACCGCACTTATCATTTATTTTAACTACATGAGCGATAATAATAATTGATAAATAAACATGCAGCTTTTATTATAACCGGATATATTTCAAACGTTGAAGGACGTGCAAAATATAGACTTAAGCGATTTTTTTTTTTTTATCAAACTTCAAGGATTAAAAATTCACAATACGATTATTTTTGTTTTGTTCGTATAAGCCTCGAACGCACCGAAAACTTTCGTTTTTTCGTGCCGTATGTTTTTCTTTTGCTTGTTTATAATACGGTTTAAAACGAAAATTTCTTATGCCTACCTACCTAGTTAGTGTGGCAGAATTTAAAATTACTCTAGTGTACTTATATACCGACAAATTTACATTTCAAGAACGAAGAAATAGTAGGACACTGCATAGGTGCACATTGGGTGTGAATTTATGGACATAGATCCATGGAGGCTTTCCTTCCACACATCCAGCCATGTCAATACAATAAACTACATTACAATGATTTTAATTTTGCTTATATATACATATAATAGAACAACATTTAAATGAATCATACTTGTATTGGCTAATTCATAACTAGAATAAATTCGAAAATTTTATCAAGTTTCTATAGTTTTTATATAGTTTCTATATTCTGCTTATATATATATTGAACAAATACACTGCAAAATCTATATAAAAATATACCGTATACATAATGTATTATGTGTATTCAAGATATTTAAAAAATTATAATAAATAATTACTGATTTATGTCAAATAAGACGTTATTTTTGTTACTGAACATTTTTGTAATATAACTTCCCTCTCTATTTTGTTGGTTGAATCTCTCTCAGTCTCTCCATAAGAGTAGATAGCCTATTAGTGAACATTTCTTGCCCAATACTGGTGTGTAACCATATTTTCAATCTATGCATAGCTGATAACATGTTGAAGAATAAATTGCAATTTTAACTCCCACATGAACTCATTTATAGACATTTGGAACGTTACATTAGTTTTTAAAGACTGCACGTTCAAAGTTACCAGATAGACTGTTCATTAAGATCGGCATTTCTGTTGATAAACTAGATGTTGACATTTTATAAATATCCTGATCTATTAAACTACAAACAGTTTAATATTTCAACAGATATAATATCTAAAAATAAATATTTTATATAATTAGTTATTCTTATCAATCTTATACCTTATAAGTTATAAGTGTTTATATATATATTATAAAACAGAAATTATTATCTTCATCCAAGTTGTAAAAGTTGTCAACAGATTTGGCCAGCTCTAAGCTCTCATCGGAAAACTTTTTTTGAAATGGATAACTATTCCATCAATAGTTCTAAGTATTATTTTCAGACTCTGATTTTCTTTAATGACTCGGGGCTTAATCACAAAGTTATGCTGGTTCGTGTTGTTCAAGATTCCGTTCATTATTTGACACCATAGTCAGAATATTTTTTAACAATATATCATCGCACAGTACCATTTTTGTTCTGAATTATTTGTTATGGAAAAAAAATGTATCATCAAAACTCTAAAACCACCATAATTTACAAATTGTTGGTGAAATTAATTACTCAGGGAAACTGGGAATGATAATTTGAAGCACCCCTTAGCACCCCTCCCATATGCGCCTATGGAATAAGGAGAATACAACACTAGGTATTGAATGAAATTACAAAAACATAAAAGAATTAAAAATTATAACTACCCAATTGATTGTATAAGACATATGATATTTTAGAAAAACTTTTTCCTTTGCGATAATCAGTTATGGTGACATCCGCGTGTATGAACATTGTGATTAACTGTTAACTATTTACACTTACAGCATTCGTTTGCAAGACACGGAATTATCTGTTGACCTCCTACATCAAAATGTTTAATGATAATTATTAATTATCATTGTCGTTTAACCATACGACACGAGCACGAAAACAAAAACAAATCAAATTTGAGAGGAATCAATTCAGATATATATGAAAGCATAAATAAATAATCGTTTCCATCAGAACCGTCACGTACTCTCGTGAGGAACACCCAAACACTCTAAAACTAATTAAAGTATTGTGTTGCAATATCCATCATAGTTCAGAACCATTTAAGCAATAATTAATTTTAATTTGTACTTTTAATCCTTGTGGAAATGGTAAACCACTGTAGCACATGCACGTACGTGAGTTGAATATGTATTTATTTCCATCGATCCCTTAACGATCAATAACCCGTTACGCTAACTTTACTATATTTCATATTTTAAAACCATGTAACCCATTAACTTGGAGTAATTACTATAATATTTTACACTGTAATAGTTATGACAGTTGAAAAAAAAAATTTTAATATTAGACATAATTTGCCACAACATTGGCTGATTTTTTTATGAGAATTTTAATACTAAATATAAAATATGATTTTCTCAAAGTTCTATCTGCGTTTTAAAAAGTTTAAATATCATAACACTAACGCATCATGACGTACATTAATGCACGGGGAAAAAATAAAGTTATAATATAAAAAAATAAAATGGCTATTTGAATCGAAACTAAACAAAGAACATGTACCTAATGTAAACTAGTTCTGTGATGGTCGTTGGTTAAAGTACCATTTGTTGAAATCGTATTCAATATAACAAGACATTTTTCGTGAAAAGAAAAAAAAACGTAAATTTCTGTAACCTTGTTATAGACAGTAAATATTACTTTCATTTAACGAAATGTTCATACTTGGATTAAAAATTCTCAAGAAAAAGATTTACAGCCAAAAGTATTCAAATTCTAAGGTTATTATTTGATTGCACATACAATATTTAACATAATTAACGACAGAAATTATTTTAAATGTCGAACTAATGCGAAGACGAAAAGTATATTCATATTGTAATAGTTAGATAGTAAACATTTTATTTCGATAGCTTTGCACAATATTATTTGAACACTATAGCTCGTCAATCAAGTAATATCTACACTTTTTCCTGTTTTATTTTTCAATTCATACTTTCCATAATTATCTACTATTAAAGTTCAGCTGCACATACTTCGCGTCATTGAAAAAATTTACATCATATAGTTATTTCTGCATTATTATTGTTATACTATACTTATATTATAATAATAGTTATTTATATTTGTATTCCAGAGGATGTACACGCTTATGAGACGTATCAATCAGTCATTATTATAATAATTATTTCTTTAATTGAGTAATATTATAAATATAAATTAATAATAATACCCATTCCACTTTTAGGCTTCATTTATATTATGTGACCGCACATTTTTAACAGAAATTATTTAGCTTCTAAACTTTCTGTTTCAAATATTTCTATTGCATCGTAACTGTACAAAAATAAAAATTAATGTACAATGCACAATAATAAACTACACCTTATTACTACATTCAAACATTCAAAATAAAGTTAATAAATATTCCGGTTATAGTTTTTATTTTAGTGCTTACTATTTCATTTTAAAACGGACCTCGTAAATATCTATTATTGTACGTACATTGTATTTGTTAGGTACATCTATATTATAATAATGTAATATTTTAACCCATAAAATAGGACCCCCAGGACTTGCACTAGTACCGTTGTAAATTCGATTATATTGCATTAATTTTTCAATTGAAAAAACCAATCCAATTATTTATAACCATAACTAGACGGTAATATTAACAATAATTTGTTGTACAATATTATATTATGTATTGATGAAATCAAAAACTACCTTTTAACAAACAAAAGTTATTAATTATTTTTTTTCATAATATAAATACCTAATACATATATATATATATATATATTATATATACAGAGTGTTTTAGGAAGATTCGACGAATATAATAACTTTTGTTCTATCCATTATGTATTATTTTCTTTTTTCATTTAATGAATGCGTTACAAAAAATCGTATTAAGTTTTTTTTTTTTTTTTTGTTACTTTTGATACTTAAATTTAAATTAAATAAATAGATAGATACATAGATGCAAAAATCTAAAATTTTATTTTAGCATAAAACAAATTGAATCAAAATAGCCATTTTGTAAGCCAGATTTTTAGAAAAATGATAGTATTTGAATGTCTTATTAATATTTGGTTATTCACCTTTTATGATTTTTTTAAACTTTTTGACAATATGAATTTGATAATTAAAATTACTATACAATTATTGTTCATTCTGCTAATATTAGATTAGGTTCTGTTCAAATGAATGGTGTCATACTATAATATGTGATAAAATTATGTTACACACAATATTATTGTTAACTTTTTCACAAACTTAGAAAAATAGAATTTTAAGCACCAACATTTTTCTAAAACTTTGTGTCACAAAATAGCTATTTTGAATTTTTTTTAACGATTTGAATAAAATTTGAGTTTTGAAAATAAAAATTTTTGATATAGTGCTATACAATATAATTAATCGAAATCAAAAACAATGAATTAAACCAAAGTAATTGCATTTGTAAAATCATCCTGAAAAATTCTCTATATATAAATATATATATAATTATGAGTAAAATATCATCTTGTTTTATAAAACTTATTTAGGTATTACTTTAAAAATAGAGGCTATGATACAAACCATACAGATTATTTTTTTAGTATCGTGTACAATCTTCAGCTTTCAATAACTAGCAAAACTCAATATATTTATTATAGAGTTTTAAAATTAATGCTAAGATTAAGTTACAATTAAACAAAAATCGGCAATAAAAACTTCACTCCAAGTGAAACGTTAGGAGTTTTGCTTTTCGCATAAAAAATGATGACGTACATATACAAATATATAATATATACTTCTAAGATTTGTTTTGTTAAATAGTAATAAGTTATTACCAATAAGTAATAACTTGCTTTACATGGTATTGAAAATGTCATTTGCATATCGTTCAGAAAAAAATATCCGAATTATACTATTGTATTCCTATTTACTGTTACAATCTCCAACAGTCTTTATTCTAGTGATAGTGACGTCTTTTATACTTTTATACTGTATCGTTTTTAAATCTATAATAAGAAGCTCATAATAGTTTGGATATCAGACGCATTCAGGTCGATGACATTTTTGCTGATTTACGTCAATGAAAGCCCATATACCAGTAATGACGCATATATTATCGTAAAATATATTAGTTCCTTCTTCAATCTCATTTTTGAAATTGATAAAACGTCTCTTTACACTTCATATTCGTCAATTTCTGATAATAGATTGTCACTATTCGCTAAATATCGTTGAAGAGCATATTAACAGTGGAGAACAGCACCGACAATAATTTATTCAATTTCATAATAAATTTTGGTTATCCTTTTCTAATTGCAAGTGTATTCGTTTTAAACAATTTTCATTGATGTTGGTACATATTTGACTGTAATGGCATTTTCCTATTAACAAATATTTGTTTCTGTGTAGTTTATGTAAAACAAAGTATGATCCCAAGGAGCGCAATTATTTATGAAACTACTTCTACTATAAACATTACAGACTTTTTGTACATTTTATATTTATACAGACCATATGTAACTAGAAAAAACAAATGACATAGTCACTGTTCGTCGAATAGAATTATATGTACCTACGCAAATCATATAGTTTCTATCACCACATAAACATGTCTCTTATTATTTCATTTTTACTTAAGTCCAAGAAACCGTTGTATACAATTTAATCATCTCGGTAGAATATGCAAGCGCGGTTCGATATAAACATAATATAAAACTAGTAATTATAGTTTAAAAATTAAATAAAAATAATTGTCCATTTGATTAGTAAAGAAAATATTCAGATATTTAGAATTCATTTTCTTTCAAAATTTAAACCACATTCAATGTTTTTTTATTTAAAATGTATTCAACAAAAATAATAAATGAAAAATATAATATAGGTTCAACATAAAATGTAATATTCTAATAACTAAAATTACACAAAATTTACAACTTATTAAATAACATATTATAAAAAGTATATTATTTCGTATTTTTTTCAGCAATGCTATTTTGCAGTAACTCAAAAGAATCATAAATAATATTGTCTCGGCCATCAACAGAGTAATTATCACGGTCACTCATGTAGAAATTGAATAGCCTTAAAACTTTACCCACATGGTGAACACTTGCTGTACTGTACTGCGATATAGCGTTCTTTTGCAAATGACGTAAAACATTTGCGTTGTATTTTAGTTACGACCCGTTTGGCGCCAGATGACGAGCGGTCAGAAACTCTTAAATAATTACGGTTACGTGCAGAAAGGTTTTCTTAAAAATAACAATCCTTCCCCGACAATAGCAAGTAGGGTAGAAGTTTGGTTAAAATATCAAAAAAAAAAAAAAAAACCTTCCTTTTAATTATTTGCTGGCCCAGTTTCGACTCACTGGCGTCAGGATTATATTCTCTTCTAAAAACTTGTTAATTAATATGCATGTATTGTGGTAAATTTTTTTATTTAATTTTTTTAAATATACTTTAAAAAACTGCACGATTTGGAAACAGATGACCAAAAAACTTTGAACAACTTACTGTAAATATTTTTAGACTTCAATGGAAATAATAGTTATTTCTGATTTTGACACAATCTTATCTTAGATTATTGAATTCAGCAATATTTGTACCACTTTGTCGTATAGTATTTATCGGAAACATATTTTACCGAACTAATGAAGTCTGCCATCGATATCTACACAATTCATCAAAATACGTAATTAAATACTAATCCAGATTTTTTTCTAATCAAAAATGAAAGTAGGTTATTATGTCTTAACTTATAAACTTTATTCAAAATAAATATGTATGACCTAAATGCTTCATATTGTTTGTTTGTTGAATGATGTATTACACAGAAAAAGTAATTATCTAATTTTAATGTCAATCGTATATAATTTATCAGTTCTTACTTAGCATAATATATTGTGAGTCACCACGTTGTATTATAACTGAATCGAGGAGATAAGTCATTATTGCTTTTAATAACCAATAAGCTTGTAATTAAAAAGATATAGAAGTTATTTTGCATAATATATGAAAACTAAACTCATTCTTAAAATATTTTAGGAGTTTCAGAACGCACTTTTCTGTTGCCTTAACAGAAATATAGATAGTAGTTAATAACAGTTAATAATCAATGGATATCACAATGATGATAATAATAGACATAATTTGCTAAGGAATTAGGAACTACTATTTTAAACGTAAAATATTTTTTCAAGAGGATTCACTGCCAAAGTTTTTGTGAAAATATTTAAATACCTTAGTGCCAAGGATTAAATGCAACTAAATAAAATTACGTCAACCTTGTTTCATGTTTCACATTCTTTCTAACAATGCATTAAGTGGATGTTCCCCCCCCCCATCTCTCGGCTCAAAAGTATAATTGTAGGTACTTTATATAATTATTGAAAACCGATCATACGTAATAGATATTTGAATAGATATGCAAATCTATTGTCTTTGGAAACAATAAAAAATACAAGTGTTAATCGGATGGTTTATGTACTACTATCTACGGTGGTTCTCATTATTACCGTACTATACAGTTCATGAAACTTCTAAACTTTAATTCTAGTGAAAACCATAAGATTCTGGTTTATGTTAACCCAAATTATTGGTATACCTAACAACATAATATGTGTCTGCAAACCTGGATTATGAATGTTACTTCGCGTAAGTCGTGGTTTTTCCACGGGTTTTGTAGCCCTGAACGAATTCGATTATGCTTTCAGCCGATTTCTCCGATGTCTTTGAAGACACTCGATAAAGTTTGCAAAGCAAAGCAATATTTAATCCGTACGACATACACACACACACACACACACACACACTCACACTCATGATATTCACACTGATGCTCGAACGTCGAATAGATTTTTGCGGCCCTCCCTTTAGCCTACTCTTAAACGGAGATAATTGCGTTTTGCAGTTGACGCCCAGTGCAGATTATGGGGTGCGGCTGCGTCTAATGACGGCAATCCATCGACCGCGGAGAAAGAAAAAAAAATTCACCTCGGCATTGCTGTACACATTATACGCATGCGTGTGAGTGTGCCGCACAGACGTTGTTATATTAGGTAAAATGAGATTTGAGCAGGAAGCTTAGCGCGAGAAAAACACTTTGTGATTGACAACCCGAAAATACGGGTCGGTATAATAATAATAATAATAACGATACGGTTTCCAAAGAGTTCGTCAACTTTATTGTAAAGAATTCCAGTGGTATACCTATAGCGGTAAATCTGTTAGTCGATATCCATTTGGGATCCGCGTCTGATTTTCTGAAAAGTGCACAACAGTCGTTGTCAAAGTCATTTTCTCTCCACTTCGCTTCAGTTATCATTCGTAGCAAATTGTGTTGCCAAATAGTGAAAACAAACACAGCAGTCGACTCGCCGTAGTGACTGACTCGTAAAAATAAAGTAAAGTAAACGAACGATGATTCAAAACTGTTTCGTTGAACGCCTTATGCTGTTGGAAATAATAATCATTTACGCGATCGTACAGTGATTCGCTTTCCGAGTGTACGAAAAAAAAAACAAAGTCGTGCCATTTGTGACCGAGTTTATCGTGTGGAACAGGTGTTGGGCCTTTAGCCAAAAAGGAAATCAGCCACGACATATTTTATCAGTCTTGTGCAGCTGTATAGTAAAGTCGCTTGTTCGTGCAGTATATACTCGGCACTCGGAATCAATTAAATATTAATCACGGCAATATACTACAGTTTTGTCGATTGAATCTTACTCGCCATAATGATTCTATGTACATTGTATGTAATGTATTATTTTCATTTAAATTCTTTATTGA
This sequence comes from Chaitophorus viminalis, assembly GCA_025469195.1. Lineage (NCBI taxonomy): Eukaryota > Metazoa > Arthropoda > Insecta > Hemiptera > Aphididae > Chaitophorus > Chaitophorus viminalis. Next base: position 67,271 of record JAIPRK010000477.1, read on the forward strand.
TTTGGTTTAAAATACGGTGGCGATGGGATATACTATGATTTTATAACATTTTAACGCGACGCCTCGATCATAAATGGGCCACTTTTAAAAAAAAAAAAAAACTACGGAGACATAAAGTCCCATTATTTTCGCTAAAATTTCAAATGTGACACCGGAGAACTGTCCCCAAGGAGTCCTCGCGCGTTTATAGCTCTCGTAGCTAATATTATAATAGCTTATACCAGAGCTATAACATGATATCGAATTCAATATTATACCACAGTATATAACACGGAGGAAATCCGATTGCCTTATGCTTAGGATACACATTATTTTATTTTAACATGCTATTATATCGAATAAATTGAATCATTATATGCGGTTAAAATCGATGCGAAATCCCAATAGGACACACTATAGTAGATATAATATTATATACTCACAATAATTGTGCAATATATAGTACTGTGCGCATTTCATTTGAGAACAACGTTAAACGTTAGAGACGCGGTGCTTTTATGCGTGTTATTTAAATAAACCGCAATACGTTCCGGCTAAAATAAAGTTTGTATATAGAAATAAAATACTTTATGGGACGAATTTCAATATTATTAAAATATGATAAAGTATATAATATCATATATACCTTGTCATTATCCTTCGTCGTGGTGCGTCATTTTTCATTAAACTTCTTGTTTCGTTGTTGTGTGTCGTTTTTTTTACGAGTTTTCTAACAAATGGCGGGATGATCTCACCCGTTAGGGCAACGTATTATTTAAACATAGTTTAGGGCGTTTTGTTACACCTGCAGTTGGGTCATTCCGGTTATTATACATATTTCTTTTCCTCGTTTCTTGGCAAACTGACGTCGGTGGCGGCGGGCGTTTGAGCAAACTCCACCCAAAGCGAAATTTTGGTCTAAAAATAAAATATGGCGGACGGGCATGCAAAATATTTCACGTTTATCCCCCTTCCCTCCTACCCAGCTAAAATTAACTGTCATTGAGAAATATTAAAGCGAAAAATTACTGTCACTGTCACACTGTATAATAACTAAACGCAATGCATGTTAAAAACATGTTCACCAACACCGCGTTTTGCCGTCCCGCAACGATACAAGTTTTCGATAAAATTCTGGTGGTGCATCATTTGCAGATGTGCAGGGTGCAACGCAGCTATATTGATCAGGACTGACGGTATATATATAGGTATCGATGATACAAGGGTTATATACGAACCTACATCCAATGATTAGTCGAACATTTTTTACTATGATATAATATACATTATATTAATCAATATTAATGTTATATAATATTTAATAATAATAATAACGATAATAACTGTATATTTGATTTACATAACGTGTGCAATTTATATATAAAAAGTTAAAAACATGCAAGTCTATATATTTATTGTTTTGAATTTTCATTGAGATAAATAAATTGTATTAAGAAGATTTATGGTATACGAACGAGTTTTTGTTTTCCATGCATTAATTTTGCTACTGTTTACATAATAGATTTAAAAGATAATAGTGTACATATTTTAAAATATTTTTATCTTTAAAAAACATAATTTAATAAGCGGACAAATTTTTTTAACACCTCTGTACTCCGTTTTAAATATTTTTATAATTTTCCGGTGGCTCATATTATAATATATATCATCCTTGATTAAAACTGAGCCACTTACAACGATAACTAAAAAGTTAAAACATTCGAACCGACGGTAACATTACGATTACACTAAGGCACATAAACAACAAATAATAACCCATAGTGTATTTTTCGTTAAGTCAATTTCTTTGATTATTACAAAGTATTAAATATTTTATTAACTTTGAAACGTAATTAATATTTGGAATACATAAAATTAACATCAAGTTTAATAATTGTTAACCTTATATTATATGATTTTATATTCGCTGCACCGCCACGGTAACCAGCATCATACAAAAACATTGACTCAAGTTCCGAATAGCACTTGTTAATGGGTGTTGCAGGTTTTAAGATACCGAAAACTTAGGCCGTTAATTTAGGATCAACAAAACTTTATGGAAGTTAGTTTCGGCTTTTATCGTTACACTAATATACACGAATTTTGTCTGCCCAAGATACGTTAAAATCTTTAAGATTAGTTGCTGTTTTCAGTCAATGAAAATGATTGAATCTCGCCACAGAACCCCGTAATATAGATGCTGTCGGAGAATATTGTTTACATATATTGCATTATTGTTATCTTAAATTATACTTTATGGAATTTCAAAGTTGAGCATTGGCAGCCCATTAATATTAACGTATCAACCGTATTAACGTATAAACGTTTACTTTATTGGTTGAGTCCAGCAAGCCTTAGGTATAAATATCTCATCGTTAACGTCAGTATGCGCCATCACAATATTTATATTATTAATTATTGTGATTAGAAGAATACCGTTTATAATTAATAACAACATACGAAGTTAACAGGTAGATATGTATAATTATATGCTTTAATCCTAAAAGAAACACTTGACGCGGAAATAAATACGAGACGTTTTTCCTACAGACGATTTGCAGATATTTCATTATATCAATTGCTATAGATGTCTATATTAGAATATTCGGAACGTGAAGAATTTTTACGTAAAAAAGAATTGAGTTTAGAAAATGCACATTAATAATTTTAATAATTGCTGTTACAGTGTTTCAAGTTGTTCCGGGGATCTCGGCAAGGAAAATTTTGAAATAAAACATTTATAATATAGATGCATCTCGGATGTAGGTCTCATCGATTTCGCTCAGGAAATTTAAAACACTCGAGTCTATATTATATGCACTGCCATTAGTAAAAGTATACGACTCCACCGTAATATAATATCGTATAATATATATAATTATATATACCTAATACTTCTGCAGACTGTCTCATGAAATTTTCCACTTGATATTGACATACATTTCAAATACTTAAACGTCGAATGGCGGAATCGTTTTAATTATTCCAATTTCAAGTTTGTAAGACAGAGAATCATTCTGACAGCTATTATTATATACATATAAATATTATTTACGTGTGCACAGAGTTTGAATAAACCTGTCACCGACCATTGGACAAACTATCGCCAACAGCGCGTACCAATATCTGACGTCGTGTTGTGCAAATACGAGACAATAATAATCGCTAAGAGGCGTTATTCGGCCATTCGCAACGCGTGCACGTCTCCGCGTTACTATCTATATATTAGTCTGTTTATACGATCAACCGCATAGAAATGCGAGTCACACGTGTGTATCGAAAGACCGCAGTCTATACGAAAAAAGTGACAATAGTTTCGAAACGTCAACGTAAAGGTTTTAAGAAAATGTAAAAAAAGGAATAATATAATAATAAAAGGTATAAATAAAATGTTCACAACTATACACCTTGCTGGCATTTGACGTGCGTGGCGTGTGAGAGAAAGAAGATTAAAGTTTTTTTTTTTTTAGTAAAAATTAGACTATAATGACTTAAACGAATACGCGAAACTACGATATACCTATCATATGCTCCGATAGCCATTGATTTCAGTCAATACCGTGGTGTGCGCAAAACCAACACCGCATTCCAATACACTTAACAATATTGTAATATTATAGTTTATGCGCCAATATCAATTTGTCAATGCTATAGGCGGAAGTCCTGTGAAATATTAGAGGGCGCTTAGGTATTTGGCTGCAAACAAAGTCATGAAAACTTACTCATAAATATTATTTACTTCATACAACTTGCAAATGTAGTGTTTTTTTTCAATTTTTTTTTTTTTCTGAAGGGAGGTGGAAAGCTACGTATAAACTAGAATAATTTAACATCAATCGACCGATTGTCAGTATTATAAAAACGTGATATGTGTAAAACTACCGCTGTTGCAGTTATCTCCTGTAAGGACCTAATGGACTTTGCGCGTATGGCATCGAGTTTTTTCCCCGCGTGCGTGACGGTTTCTGGTCTCCGGCCATAGGTAACAGCATTAACATACGTCCAAATGAAAACGCTTACCTATGCCACTGTGCCAATGATCGTAGAACGTGATCGTCTTGTGCTGTACATACCGCAAGCATTATAATATCGTAACGTCCGTACCCCAGGATGTGTAAAACAGGATAGACTTCCGCGGTAGTCATTTTAAGAGGACCCGCGTGACATATTGTTTCCGTCTTACACACGAGCAACATGGTGAATCTGCTGCGTTCAGAAGAATCAATATTGTGTAGTTAACTAAATAAAACTGACCTATTATCAAACTTGAAGAGAAGAACAATATCTGTTCAATTTCGATCAATTTTTAGGATATTTTAATTTTTAAGTGAGTCGCGAGCTTTTTTTTTTTCAATTGAATATTTTACACAGGCTGTCTTGCAGCTCTCGTAGTGGTTTGGCGACGTTCTCATTTATTGCTCCTCGCAATTGATTTCTGTGCACTTTGAGCGAGTTCAAAATAATATCACTGCGAAATGCAGTGGAAAAAATCGATTATCGCGATACATTGTATAAACGCAGACGGTGATTGGACAATGGAGCTTACACAGAGAATTTTCACTCCGGCGACGCGATCCTCCTCATACACATTATTTGCATACCGCGCTCCGTCGAACTTTGCCACCGAAGCCAACGTTTTGTACCGAGACGCGTAATGAACCGCAATACCTTACGCTATACCGCGTGACTAACCAACAGCTGATTGGTCCCATGGGGCGGTGGCGTACACGTCGTGTTTGAAGTGCGCGTGATTCATGCGCGCGAACAAGCGGAAGCGCTTTTATTACTGGAAACAACTGCAGATATTTATATGCGTTTGTTTGTTTGTTTGTTTGCTTGTTGTTTTTTTTTTTTTTTTCTTTTCTTTTCTTTTTTTTTCTCCTTTTGTTTAACGCTTCTGCAAACACGATCATCAATTAGCGCCGCGATGACTGCACCGACCTGGCCGGCGGCTCCGCCCGGTGTATTGTTGTTGGATCATATAAGCCGTTTACCTACTCAAAATCTGCCTGCAGACACTCAACAAACCAAATCACGGTTACCGTGTACCGGGAACACAATTTTAATTGGAATATTTGACAATTTTAGTCCAATTTATTATACGTTTCCCGATTGTTTTATGTTTATTTTTATTTTTCACGCGAATCGATCGCGCACAACGTACGGTGACGACGCAACAGAAAACCACCGAAACTATACATTATTATAGAAAACAAAAAAACGAATTCCACAAGACCGGTTTAATGTACCAACTGCAGTTGATGATGGTGCAAGACGAGTTGAACGAACACGGTTCAATCTAGTATTGTCGAACCGATGTGGGATTACCTACTCAAGAAGTTTGCTCGGGATCAAACGAATACACCCAACGGGTTTTAAAATTTAGCTCCCAATCAGCCCCATTGAGATATAATAATGGCAATCATTGGATATTGCTACCGCAATCCACCGACGTCGGTCGAACTCGGCTCGAAAAATTCGGGACTATACTTATACCGATTGCGTATAGGTAGTGCACGAGTACTTGAATGTCTTCCTCGAGGCGTCAACTGCAGATGGTGCAGCGCAGGGAGCGGATCCGGGATCACGCGCCTGTGTTTTCGACTTCCACACCAGAATTCAGCCAGTCTCATTCGTTTGGTCGACTGACGTAAAACCGATGGCCCTTTAGTATACCTTTATTACGCTTCTCCGAGTGTATTGGATGTTGTGTAGCCTGGACATTTAAACGGGGAAGAAAGTAATATTTTCTAGCTCCGCCATCCTGCCTGCCGTTGAAACGTGTCAAGAACTGCCATCGTCACCGTGGAAAGCTCAGCGCGCGCGTTTTCCCCGCAGTTCTCGCAGTTCGTGCGAAACTGCCCCGGGCAGTGTAGTTTAACAATATCCATGTATAATAATAGTAATAATAATAATAAATCGTACAGTTTTTATCGGTCAAATGGACTTGACCGCGATAAATCACCCGGCGCCACCGGCCACATGTGTATTTTATACGCACTCGATTTGTCAACCACGTCGAGTATGCGATATTAGGCGTATTGTTATTATTATTATTATACCTGTACCAAAAATGTAAAAATGAGAGAAAGAAAAACAAACAACCAAATATGTTTAGGTACCTACCGTGATTTCGGATTTATAATAATATAACATTCGATGAAAACAAACCGCACGGTAATAGCGTAATACGTTTAGAAAACAGTAGGAATTCCTATGTAAACTTCAATAATATAGTACTTAATAGATATACGATGTCGGTACTCGGTGCGTAATATTTTATATTACATTTCTACGCGCGCGCGCGTGTGTGTTTAATAAAAAATGTTGTGGTATATTACGAATTCAATGATTATGTTTTGTACGAACTTATAAAAATAAAATAAAATATATTAACTCATTCGTGCATGATATTTCTTATAAACAAGTGATCATACTTCGATTGTACATTTTTGAACGCTTGACAAACTTAAAATTGATTATTGTACTTTATTAGAATCGTAAAAAACAATTAGTGTCGTATATTTTATCGAAGTTCGCTAAAATAAATCGAGACCATCTTTCATGCAGAACAGGTGCATGCAGACTATTTTTAGATACTATTCCATTTAAATATTTTACATTTCATTACATTCAGTACATAACTATAGTGAATTCATCAAATACAGTATTATAGAATATTACAAAACTGATGTGAACTTATGAAGTTTCTAATTGAATTTTTCCTTTTTCATTTCATGGAAATTTGAATCAAAAGTTTATTTAAAAATAGATGTCAAATATTATTTTTAATTAGTTCAAGATAATGATTTATAATCGAATAAATATAAGATATATTGTATTTCAATAATTATAAGTCTCATTATTATTAATTTATTCCATTACAAATTTGAAAGAGTTCCACGCAAATTGTTTTTTCTTTACTATCCTATCCTTCAATTCCTAAGTTAACCTAGCCTTGCTGATTGAAGACACATACAGTTAGTTTATAAAAGTCTTTGCAAACTTTTACCAAATTATATTGATTGTCCTGCACTTTGTATACAAAATATATTTTAAAGTTCCTCCTCAACACACAAGGAACACTACTCTCTTCTTTATTCCTTTTTCCTCATCCAACTTTATTTCATACTTTCCATTATAATATAATCTTATGAATCTTGCAAATAGAGACCTCTGTTTTAATTCACCCCTAACAACAATCATTAACAGGGTATTTATTGTTGTATAATTATCTTATCTATTACATCTAAACTGTTTATTATTTTTCATTGTTTACCTATTTTATAGTTTTTTTTTTTTTTCGAACTTAGTCTGTATTATAAATAAATAAATAAACAAATAAATAAATCATTTTACGTTGCGCTTGGTGTATCTAACCTACTTTCGTAAACGTATTTAACGTAAATATTAAGTTATTTTGATTAACAAAATGTTACGATGCCATATAACAACACAGATGCACTAATTTATAATAAGTTATGTTATAATTTATAACGAATGATATTATTTTTATCGTGCCATAAAATATATTTATTTACTTTATACGCGAAAGAAACAAAGTTATATCTAAAATGAATTGTTTTACGAAGCTTGCGGTTAGGGTACAGGGATTTACTCTCCAAAAACTTTTCTCTGCTACTTAATTTTTTACGGTCATATGTATCATGTTACGCCTATTGTATAATACAATGATAGGGGATTTTTATTTTATTTTTTTACTCTTGAGCATTATCGGATTAGTATTGAAGTGAAATCAATACGTCGTTCGACTTTTGTTTTTTAACACTAACCACGGAACATAGCCAAACGTATAACCAAAGTGTTTGACGACAAATATACAGTGTACAGACCTTAGTACATTTAAATAACAATTATTATTGTTCTTTGCTATGAATAAGACGTACACAATGTTACAAACAATATAAAATACAAACTTCAATGCAATAAGTACGCAACGTCAATTTAATCCAATATAAGAATGAAAATAAAATACAATCAAGCGTCAATGACGAGTTTAATTTCGCCGGTAATTTTAATTTTGTATATACCTTTATAATACATATATACATAGTATGTTCTGTTTGTTTATTGATTTTTTTTTTTTTTTGATTCTAAATCATGTATTTCAAACAGAACTTTGATCGTCACAATAAAAATGAAAACTAAACGTTAAAACTAATTTTGTTTTCAATTTGAGAGACCACCTATATTATATTATACATGGTTGACCATAACAATTTGCATATTTTATTCATTAAACATCTTCTGCTCTATGCCGTAATGTAATTCTAAGACGCTTTTAAAGATAATAGAAATTACTTAAACATGTAAGTACCTGAGCTACCGTGATATTTGTTAAATGTTTATTATTATTTTTTTCTAAAACCCGTTCAACACGGTTCTTTATGTGATGTCGTGGACGTACATAATTGCATGGTTATATGGTATTGCGTGTCTTCTTATTAGGTGTGTATATTATCGCTGTCAAACACAATTAACCCTTTCCTTTTGCTTGTACAATAATTTGATTTTAGTCTTATTAAAATAATAGCTCGGTATTTATGCTTACATATTATTAACCTTAATGAATTATTTCCGTTACTTTTTGATTGGATCGGTTAAATATTATTTTAATAAGATGTTGTACAATAGTATTACTACACAAAATACCATGCGTGAGATTATACTGACTATACCTAAATATAACTTTTCAATTATAGAACTATAATAGTTCTATAAAATAAGAAAAGTACTAGTATTGAATGCGTATTTCAGTAGGAACAAAATTATATCATTGTATAAAAATATCGTACTTGAAATTATTATACAGAAATTATTAATTATTTTTTTTTAAATTGAATTAATTTATATAAAATTATAATATAAATTTCGCTTAAAGATTTTTAATTAAAAGTTTTATAAATAAAAGCTTTTTAACATAAATAGTTCTTAAGAAACGTTAATGACTTTAAGATAATACAGTGATATCAACAATATTGTTAATTATAATTAAAGTAATAATTAACAGATGAATTTAACACTTGTGGATACTATATAAATAGTAATTTTATAAATGATATATTATGATAGAAATTCAACTAAAAAGAAATGCTGTTTAGCTTAAAAGGAATGTCCAATGTTGAATATTGTAAATCCTTTATTTATTTATTCGGGACTTGAGCTATACATTTCAAAATCATGTATTCCATTGCCATACATTTTTTTTAAAAAAAAAAAAAAAAAACAGTAGGTATATTTTAATTAAAACCTCGGTAGTGCATAATATTATAACTATAATGATTTATCATAATTTCCAACACCACCGTTGTCTGATTAGTAGGACATTGTGGATGCGATTTACTGAATTTACTGGTTAAGGCGCGACAGAGACACGATAAGAAAAACGTACGAGACAATAGAGAATAATTAATTTTTTGCTAACAAAGTTATAACTTGAATGAAGAAGGGGAACCTAGTGGGTTTTGACGACGAACAAACATTCGTTCCTATAACAATCGTTGAATAATTCATTCGATGCAGGCAGGCCGGCGAATTAAGAATTAATTAAGGGACATTTTTTTTTTTTTTTACTTCGTTCTTTTTTCTCGGATTGTTTCATTTGTGAAGAAAAAATACCATAAAGAACTTGAAGTTGGTAAAAGGTGAGGAGGAAAACATTATAGGCAGACCGGTATTATAGTGATATAATGACGATCTCGTAAAATATTCAAGCCGCCGCGCCGGTGCGGTTATGTATTATTTATCTTTTATCACAACATACAAAAACCTTTACTGAACCAACCTTTTTCAAAATTACAAAGCCTATAGTTAACAGATTATTCGATATTTTTTTGATTTTCTCTCGAGTAGAAATCGTGTATGTGTTGCATAATGGTTTTAAAAGTTGTCCTCGAGGACTCTTGTTCTCATGTTGACTGAATCGTCCTATCAAAGAGATGGGAAGAGATCTTTTTGTAAAGCTCGATTGTATGCGGTGTACATCCAAATGAAGCTGTAAACCATCGTCGCCACCAGTACCTACTGCTTGAAGTCTATATTATACGTACCATTGAGTAAGAATCAATAAGTCTAATAAAATCCGATGAAATAACCAGGATATCGAATAACTATATCCTGTACAGCATTTTCTAGGAGACTCAAATCGTAATACAACAGAAAGATCTATTTTATAGACAACACATTTTACACCTAATATGTCAAAAAAAAAGAAACCAAAAATTAAATCACCCCCCAAATTGGTGGTCGACGGACACCATTCCATCATCTTTTGCTTGGAATTATTCGTCTTTTTTTGCCTGTAGGCATTGCTTTATAATATAGTAGTATATACTATAGTATAAATTCTTTAAACCAACGATTCTCAACCTTTTTTATATTCGCGTACCATTTACACAGTTTGAAAATTTTAACGTACCACTTGACCTTTTTTTTGCTTATTTATAATGGATACGTTTATTTTATATGTATAAAATTTTATTTTATTCAAAACTACAACATTATGACAATATGACAATATAAGTATTTAATGCATAAAAAGAAATTAAATTAATTAAATTAAATATGTACAATTATTATTATAATAATTATGGTTTATTTCAATGAGACAGTTGGTATTACTTTTAACGGACAATGACGTCAATATCGGACTCCATATTGGGTAACTTTAAGTCTCAAATCACTATTAAATGTATTAATTAAATAATATTTATTGTTAATAATGATTTGTTCCAATTTTTTTTTTTTTTTTTTTATAAAAGGAGATTTTCTTCGCATACCGCTTGTGGTATGTGTACCACAGATTGAGAAGCGCTGCTCTAAACACTCTAAATAGTCTAAACGATTCCACGACCACGACGCGAGCTATAGCAGATCAAAACCCAAATCTTCACACACACACACACACACACACACACACAACATGTATTTTTATAGCGTCCCCCAGGAAGGATAGTTGTTTTAACTTTTATTTTCTTCGGAAAACCGTTCGATAAACACCTATATGCACACGCGCGTACATTCGAGCGTCGTTTCGATGATGGACTTCGCATTTATCCGCTGCGAGTTGACCTCGAGCTTTTAAAACGGACGCAACGCGTTCATCCAGCACACCGCAACGACGGTCTCCAAATATCTGCTAGACCTTTTTATTTAATGGAACAAAAAAAAAATAAAAATAGAGTAATAAATCTATTGAAGGAAAGCTCTCAATGTTTAAACGTGACGTCGGAGGATTGGGGAAGGGCGTTCATATGAGCTACAGTTATTTACGATCCCGGAACCCCGTAGGTTTCCGGAAGCGTATCCAAGAAAAAAAAATGTTTTGTTTTTCGGTTGTTTTAAAAAAAGAAAAAAATATTTGAAAACTTACTCTATAAAAATAAATTATAAATAACTCATATTATATGGTCGTTTATAGGAAACACTCAATTAAAATCGTTGACGCTAAAAATGTGTACAAAGAAAACTTCATCAATTAAATAACATAAACTTGAACAGTAGATCATTTCCAAGTATAATTAATTAACTACATTTTTAAATAACTTTCATGTCCACTTATTTGTACGTCATAAAAGCTGAAGTTGATGAAAACTTTATTTTATTTCTGTTCTTATATAATGCTTTTAGCCTTTTCGTATAATAAAAATGTATTTAAAAATATTATTTATTTTCAATATCTATTTATCTCATTAACTATACACTTTATCCAATGAAACTACTAGGCAATGTTGTTCAACAACTAAATGTAAAATTGAACACGGAAGAATTTTTGGCTGAACAAATAATTTTTTATTGTGATTATAATTATAATTCACAAGAATAAATTGAGATAGAACTCAAAAACTACAAGCGATTGAAGTAATAGCAATTACTAATGCGTCCATGTAATTATTAATCTACGAACTGCGTTTCAGGAACGTTTCGAAATATAAAACCTGAGAAAACGTCATGATCTGGAAAACTTGAGACGCATAAATGTGTTTAATTATTTAAGTAAAAAACACGATATTGCCACCGCGTGTATGTTGTTTTGGTATGATACATTATATGGGTTAATAATAATATAATGGCAGTATGGGTGTGGGAGTAAAACGGTTGCATTAATATTACACCTGGATTCATAATTAATATCAACCTTTGGTAAGGCATTTATAATCTAATAGAACCTAGTTTTTGTAATCCATCTTTGAAAATGCCAAAGAATATATGCTATTACAATATTATATATTATATCTGATGCGGTGGTTATAAACTATTTGTGTAAACCAACACAATATTACATTAACGAATATCCCGACGTACGGAGAGAATAACCCTATCCAGTTTTTCAGATATAATTTTATAATAATAAAAAATTATAAAAAGAGAGAAAGGAAATAAAATAAAGGAAGAGAATGAAAGACGCCAAACCGCATTTCGGTGTTTTATGCATCATATTTTGTATTTTTTTTTTTATGCCGTTTTCGAAAATGTTATTTTCGTTTTATGTAAATCGTTGTATTGATGTACTTATTACATTATGTTCCCAGTGATTATACGACCAAGAGAAACAAATCGAATACGCACACACATATAAACGCATATTTATGTGCAGTGTATCCAGTATATATATATATTTATTAAAAAGCCACAAACGCCGCGATCCACCAAATTATACCACCGGGCCTTTGCGTGTTATTTATTTGTTTCGCTGTTTACCTATACACGGTCGCGCATCGTGAACATGATTTTGGAAAAAGGACCTCCATATCCATCGGTGTTAATAATAATAATAACGTATCGATAATAACTATAAAATATTTATTGCATGAGTGCACCATCGTCATTATGGTGATAATAAATTTCAAATGCGCGTGAACGTCGTTGCATCGTAGTTAGAGTGGATAGATAGGGGGTGGATGAGGAGACTGAGTTTTTAAAATTTAAATTATTTATTATTATTTTCTCGGATATTTCACTCTATAAATACCGAGGTGTTTGTTTTTAGGTGTATGTAATATGTATAGAAGGCCTAACGGTGCGGCCTTATTATATTATAGCTTTTTAACTGTGCAATAGATATGTGTATTATATTATTACCTACATGAAATGTTTGAAATTTCCTTAATCTTTCACTACTTTCCAATCGTACGTCATATGGTATTACTTTAAAAATGTCTTCATAAATTGTTATGGAGTTCAGTTGATTGTCAGAAAATGATTTCTTTAATCTACTTTAAAAACTAACAGCTTTAATTCTAGTGATTCTAAAACATTTTATCATAATATTAATATTAAAAATTATATTTATAATAATATCATAATAACGTAATATATTATAAATTTATACTTTTGAATCTCCTGTTAACCCCTCAAGGTTGCTGTTAATATATATCTTTTTGATCATAGTTGATAACGTTCTATTATTCTTATATTTAAATCTATAATGTCTTTCAAGTCTATTTCATTAGTCATTAGTCATTACATACTATTCAGTTAATAAGAAGAATCGACTAATTTATTGTAAAATGTATTTGTTATTTTCCGCACATACAATTTTACAATATTATGTTTAGAATTCACGTCTTTATTTATTGAAAAAAATATATATATAGAACCTGGGCGGCTGGACTATATTTATGCAAGAGACTATGTTCTTAAATGTTTTATTCAATTAATTTAAAAATACCTGAGTTTCTTAAATATGTATAATAGAGAATGTCATCAAATATCCAATTCTGATTGAATACCTTTAGGCGGAATGACAAAATATAAATTACAAAAGTGAACAGACAGAATTTCAACGTTACAGTTAATTACTTCGATATTAACTAACCAACAATATGCAAATATTTGTGGCCAACCAGAAAATTCCAATTCCAACCACCTATTTTAAATTCTGTATGCTGCTTCGTGACACGGACTAGCTATAAACTCATATATACCTTTGAATTTGCGATATCGTACCCGCGCAATGACGTCGTTGATTTTAATATGTTAGGCGTTACGAGAACGTTTCATTGCTATTTTGCACGTCGTTGGCTAACGGCGAGTATACATAACAGTAGTTGTGCGAATACTTTTACGTTTGAACGACAAATGCTTATGTATTGACCAATTCAATTAGCATCATCATACGGGATCGAATTGTTGTAATTCATTTTAAAATCAAATGAAAATTATATTAAGCTCAGCAACTCCGTCTGCTATTGGTTACGTAAAAACGTCCTTCATTTGTGTGACTATAAACAGCCAGAGCAAAACGACACTGATCGTGATCAGAGCTTCAGTCTGACTTTGTTATGAATTTTATTTTTTTTTTTTTTTTGTTTCTATGTAAAAAAAGAGTAATATCCCCACTACACACTGGATAAAAATGTAAATCGTGTTACTATTCTAAAATTGATTATCAAAATCCTCCTCTTTGAATACGCCAAAAGACTCTGCAGGCTTGACAAACTATAACCACAAATGCCAATCGATATAGAATATCGAATAACCGTAGGATAAACCTCCGGATGAGTAGTTTATCTCGAAGTTCGTGGTTGACAAGTCATGAGTTCTGCTGCACAGTCTTTTTTAGCGACAAACCATCCCTCGTACCCCCGTCGATAGCGTTAACATCAAAAATAAATCATGTCCCATTCGGCGGCGAATACAACGTATATTATGATGTGTTATTCGTATACGGTTTAGATATTTTCAGTTCCTACGCGATTTATTCACACTGCGCATGCGGCTCTTATTGCTGGGATATCGATAAAGCATAAGTCTTATGATGATCCGAAATAAGGGGACGGAGATTAAACGATTTTTTTTTTCAGCTATATTTGAAGTCAGCAAAAAATATGTCGCCCGAAATAAATCCCGACCACGCGCCTGCGGTCGACGGTATATCGAGATATTTCTTCCGTGATTGCATGCGACATTCAACCACGCTCCAGTTTAGTCCTATATATACATGATATAAGTACTTTCATCTGTATATAGGTGGTACCTATTCGTGGTATGGTTTTTTTTTTTTCTACGAATGCAGTCCAAGGCCGAAACAGTTAACGTGGATAAAATTTCTCGTCCGCGACGTCTAAACGAAATATAGTCCGATAAAGTATGTTTGTATACGTTTAATTAGTATAATTTGGAAACGGTCATGTATAATAGCATCATACGAACGACAAACAAAAATAAATAAACTAAGTTAAATCCATGCCAACAATATGATACAAGCACAAGTATTCATATAGCTGTTGGTCGAAATAGAGTCGGTCGTCCGACAGCGCGGACAAGGGCAATGACACTGAATGTAAATACGCCCTCAGTCATATTATTGTTTGATCTCTTGATTATTATGGTTGTAATATTGTTTTAGTAAGTTCTTTGACCTTTTGGTTAGGTTAGGTTATGTTACATAAAATTCCGTATATATGTATATATATATATATATGTGTGTGTGTGTGTAAAACATTATTATACACACAACCAACGGTCGCGAGATCACGGTTGTTTTCAAATAATTCCAACTCTCGAAATCCAATATCACCATCATCGCGGTGATCGAGCGTTTTGTGATTAATCGCACGACGATTTGATAACCACGGTATAAACACGATTACATGGACTACGTTTTATAAATCGCACATAAAATTCAAATGTCCATAGACTCTTGGCGGTCGCATATCTGTTATTCCTCAACCCCCTTTGGGCTGTAGGTTATTGCTTAAACATATAAGAGCATTCTAAACCGACCTTCATCAAAACATACGTAAATATGTTGTGGTACACTGCAGTACTTGTTAACATATTGTTGTAGTTTCATTTATTATTGAACGCTATAATGCGGTGAATTAACGAATAATTTTGATAACGCCAAAACAATTCATATATTATATACTATAACGGAAATACTTGATACACCACCAAGGGCAAGCAATTGGCGCTTGTATTATCATTTCTTTAATTGAAGAGCTATTTGCATATTACTTTCATACGTGTTGTTTCAATTGTATAATATTAATATGGTATTATACACTAAATATGTACCATGAATATAAAATATCAATCAAAACTATTCCCCTTAACGGACAATAAAAAATTGTTTTCGATAATAAATTATACACTGCTATAGCATTTCAGTTGAAAACTTTTTTATCAAATATTTAAATTAATTTAATTCTATAGAATAGTTATAGATGTATCTATTCGTTATTAATATAAAACTTTGAGTACAGTTTATTTTATTCGTAAGTTCTGAAACGTTGTTTTTATATTTTGGAACTCAAATAATTTTATATAATTTATAGTATATTTTAATTTGCAGTAATGCGAATTTAATGTGTTTATTTTTCAGATTGAATTCCCTGTTTACTAAATAAACTTAGTTTAACTCTATATTATTATTACTTTCATCGTTATTTTTATAACTTTTAACATTTATCTCATCAAGGAGTTTCAAATAGTCATAAAATAATTTTGTTAATTAATAATGCTTTGATACAAAGTGCGTAATTCAATTTTCGTAATTTCTCAAAAACTCAAATAATCTGATTATTTAGCAAAAAGAAACTTTTGGAAGCATTTTAAAGTTCAATCAATTAATGATTAATGTATGCGATATTTTTTTTTTTACTTTAAAAACTCATTCACTAGGTATCCAAGTGTATCCGCATATGTAACTATTCCGACATTTTAAATTTTTTTCCCGGTTTTTTTTTTTATTATTATTGTGATTTTTTCTATTTGTAATAGATGTCATTACGTGAATACTATATGGTTAAGAGAAAATTCACAGTAAAAATAAATACAAATAAATAATGTAAAAGCATTTTTCCTTTTTTGTCTCTAGTTCAAAAACGTTCGTTACATTTTTATTGAAGTGCAAATCAATAGAACCACTCCCACTGCCCTTCTTCCCCTAACCACAAACGAGCAGTATAAAAATGGGTCAGGACGCAAATGAAGATTTCCCAGCTCTCCCCTACTGGTTCAAATCGATGGACCACGAGTGTAATAATTTTAATTACACATCGATGAATAAAATGGCATATTTTCCGAAAACATATTTCCCAGTACTATAATTAATCATGTAGTTTTAGAAATTCTGACGTCACATGCGTATACATATAAATCATATTTTATACAGTTTTGAAAATCTGATATAGTCAGTTTGAGCGTCCTATATAGACTGAGTGGCGATAAATTCAGGTTGTAATTACATGAAACAATAAAAAAAACAACGTTTATTGGGAAAATAAAAAACTTCGATGTTATGTAGCTGGTCGAATAGTGTTGGTAAAAATCCTAATCCATTAGAAAAGCAAGATAATGAAAGAAAAAAGTAAATGACATATAACGAAAGTATAACGAGTAGTGTACGTATTATGTGAGTAAAAAAAAGTAGTATAACACTTAGTAATATTAATACAAATGAAAAGTCCATTTCTTTAACGCGGAATTAAAAATACGAATTCTTATTAATCCGGAGGAAAAAAATACTAGTGTTCTCGATCATACTTTGTTCATTTATTCAAAAAATGTTCAATGTACATATTTTTCTCTAATCTAAATATTTTACATTTAATATTATAATATTATTACCACAATATAACTGTTTGCATCATAAATAATGTGATATTGCCATTATTTACCCTTCCGTACATTATAATGTTATTATGTTGTACACTCGAATAGTGTATAATAAAAAAAATGTATATGCTACAATGCGTTTGTTATGAGCACTTATAAGTGACACGAAGACATTTGTATGCTTTGCAAAAATGTCGTCAACACCATATTTCCAAACATAATAAATCCATTGATCACTTTTTTTATATCAATCTGTAGGTATATTATCTACATTATATACATTGCGAAATAATATACTATAAATACATACTCTGTATAATACATAATAGTACAGATAACTATAATTTATGAAATGCATATCAAACGTTACTAACGAATTATATTTTTATTATTTTCAGGTGATGTTAAAGATGAGACATACACGTCCGAGAAGAATAGAAATTCTGGATATGAAACGAATTTATACCTATACTCGGTAAGTTTTTTTTTGATAATTATGATAATTAATAAAAGACAATTTTTTAATAGTCAACTAAATAAATAAACAATTATATTTCACCAGTAAGTAGATATTTGTATTTATTTTTTTATACTTAACTCAAACAAAATTTTAAAAGTATTCGTATAACGACAAAAATGGCAAACTGAATATATACTATAAGCCTTATTTTTTGCAATACGATTAGCGATCATAAACCAATTAATTTATTTGTTTAACTAATTTTATTTTTAAAATGACCCAGTACCGCTTTTAAAAACATTTGTGTTTTATTATAATATATATTATGTTTTATATGATTCTCAAACTGTGAGCCAATGTTTGGTGGGTCACGACTAATTTTTTGAATTCTGTAGATTCCAAGAAATGAATGTTATATTATAATATACTATAATAATTACGACGGGTTTTAAAATTATAATTTATAATAGGTTGTAATAAGTCATATATTTATTTTACTTTACTACTTAACTACTTACTACTTTTTGAAAAGTTAAATCATGTGGGTCGCGAAAGATTTTTCGAAGAAAAATTGGGTTGCGGTCCTAAAAATATTGAGAACCACTGCACTATGTTATTATAATTTATAAGTCACTATATTCGGCTTCTTTGCATTATAATGATATGTTATAAAATTTAACATATAGAGACGTGATTGACAAGTAAATATAATAACATAATAAAGATATATATTGAATACTATTTATGTGTGTGTTTGTATTCTATGTATTTGTTAAAATTCATATTGATGGCGAAATTAGTTAAATCGATTTCGTTAAAATAAACTAGTTATTTATCATAACTAATTATAACTAAGAAATCGTCTGTTTCTTTAACAACTGTTTAAATTATTAAACGCTATGACAGTAATAATTAGTCATGATATTCTTTTATTTATGAAATGTGTCTACTGCCAAAACACTAAATAACCAAGCACTTTATATTTGAAGACTATTGCACAGTTTTTCATTATTCTTTTTATTATTGTCTTAATTTTGTACTTAAATTCTATTTTTAACGATTTACGACACCTCGAATATTATGTTACTTGACAATTTTTTTTAAATTATTTGTAAATTGTTTCTACCACAATATAATATACATATTAAACATGAAGATAAACCTGTAGTCACCCTAAACCTGTGTTCTTTTAAATTCTATACTATTATTATTATATCATGCAACATCATAATATTGTGAATCGTTAAATTTAAAATTGATTTATTTCGAATAATATTTAATATTCTTCTAACCATGTCCTACAATTAAATTTTCAACGCATTTATAAATGAATACTAATAATTAATCTATAATTTAACTATCTATTGCTGTTCCGGACTTTATAGCATAATAGTAATTTGCTGTATATAGTTATTGCTGAAGAGTTATACACGATTATATAGGTAGTGTAAGTTACATTCTCTCTCAAAATTTTCATTATATTTAGGTACATATATAATAAATTAACGTTTTGTGTAATCGTCTATTTTTTCTAATTAATGTGAGATAAAAGCGAAAATGATTTAAATTTTATCATTAGGTAGCAGAAACAATAGATATATTATAGAATTCCACATATCGCACCAAAACGTGCTTAACATTTTAAAGTGTATATAGGGCATAAATCTCGTATTTTCTCGTATTACGAAACGTTATTATTCGGAAACATTACCGTATGTATATACAGTGTTTTAATACATTAGCGCTTCGTGCTTTGTCATGTATAACAAAATTTGTTTGGGACCGTTCAGGTGGAATTAAAATCATTGTGAGCAAACATAAAGTACGTACTGGTTCGCGTTGAATTGTTTATAAGTAGATGTACAATATGTACAGTGTAAACGTGCAATTGAGTAACGATTACTCGAAATTTTCTACTGTCAACCCAAAAAACATTTTGGTTCTCTACCGAATTTTTCGCGTACTTAATAATAACTCGATTTTCTATCTACTGTCTCTTTGGAATCATTAATAGTAAAAAAAAAATGGATATACGTCGTTTATATGAGTGAAGTAAGGAAACATGTATTGCAATGGGGAAGTTGACCATTCTCACTCCATGAATGGGACTTATTCGTCTAATTATTATAAGACTCCTTGTCATAAATTCATTTTTTTAAGTATTCATCCTAGTGTGATTAACTCTTGTGGCCCATAAATTCTTTTATTATCTATTTTCGGAACAGACTCCCATCCGTATATAATAAATTTTTATTTTTTTATTCAATGGCGCTATACGCAGCCTAGAGCTATGGCGCCAAACCCATAACCTAAGAAGGGTGGTCACCCCTACCCCTATTCAGAGAGTGACGATCAGTAGATTGCTTATAATATAAAGGCCTTCATAATATATAGGGAATGGTTGGGGTATCCAAAAACTAATTTTTCCATCCCCCCTCCACACAATTTAATTTTAGTTCGGCTGACACTGGCGATGAGCTGACAGCAAACGACGATTGAGCCTATCGCAAAATCAATATCAAAATATTGCAACATTTATTTTTCCTTTTTCGTACAACAAAGACTCATAAACCGGTGCTCTTTACAGGAAGAAATGGAGGACCGGCCGCGGGTGCCCACCTTTCTTAATTCGATCGCCGACTACTCAAATACCATACCTAATCTGGCGGATTCCGACACAAAGTCAACCACTGCCAAACAAGGATCGTCCAGGATGGGCACGTTGGTCGGAGTGTACCTCCCGTGTGTGCAGAACATCTTCGGCGTCATACTGTTCATCCGGTTGTCGTGGGTCGTCGGCACGGCGGGCGTCATCTGTGGGTTCGGAATCGTGTTTACCTGTTGCTGCGTGGTAAGCATCTCTCTCTATGTATACAGTAACTATGTATCGCATAATAATACGTATAGTTGGATATAATTACACTATGTTAAGATAGGTCGATTAACGGCTCTCGTGAGACTGGCCTCCGAGCGTTTTCGCAGGAAAAGAAAAACATTTTCAACAAGAAGGGTCACAGGAAAATTAAATCATACCTAATGTTATAAAACTGTGAAGAAAAAAATGTTCCCTAAGGGGGTTAAGCCACGTACATTAGGTTATAAAGGACGTACGGTCAAGCACACTGTAATTATACTAACGGTCCGTTAATATAGCCAACCAAACACGCTTTCGCGTCGAGTGTTCTATTACAATAATATTATCTGCTCCTCAGTTTTGTGTTGTTTTTATTTTTATTTTTTTGTTACGACTTATTTCTGTTCTTAACAAACTTCAGATGACGATGATTATACGTGTTTTGACGAACGACTGCGGTGGTACGGTCGTATGTCATATCACTTGGCGTCATTAAACTTCTAGATTTCTACGAAATTCCGGTCGTACATATACGGACGGGGGTTGAGAGGATAAAAAGAAAATAACTAAGAACTGCAGCGAATTATAAAGTTTGCTTTGACGCGCGCGCGCGTGCGTGTGTGTGTGTGTGAGTGTGTGTGTGTGTGTGTGTGTGTGTGTGTGTGTGTGTGTGTGTGTGTGTGTGTGTGTGTGTGTATGTGTGTGTGTGTGAGGTATATTGTATATAGCTGGTATATTCTGAATAAAAATTAAGTTCACATACGCACACGAATCTCGCTACATATTAATATATGTGCTATAATAAACTTGACACACTTTAGAAATTCCGTATTTTAATCAAAAGTTATTCTCTATGAATAATTACAGTGTAGAGTATCGTTATAAGATGGCGTCCTACGCATTTCAAATATTAATAATTTGTCCTGGGATGCATATTTTCCATAAGTTCATACATTATTATCTCTACGTTGACGTTATCATGACGTTAGTGCTTCGAATTCGCTGCAACCTATAGAATTTAACTTTGCTGGCTATTCGTGAAATATTCTCTCGTCTCTCCGGACTATAACTATATATATAAACGTTACTACCGACGGAAACGTCTTTTTCACGATGATACATTCGAGTATAATTAATGCATTGCTCGGCCACGATGCCGTCTTATTGATACTGTCCCATAAAACTTCTGCATTTGTAATAGCGTGTTGGCAACGATGGATATTAATTTTTCAAAAATATTCGATTTAAATACGTTGCGTTTAAACAAAACAAAAAAAATGAATCAATTCGTTATGCTAACGCTACACAAATCAAAACTATAAAAACGGCGATTACGCATTTTGTATACGCTATCATTTTAATTACAACTGGTTTTAATTACAGATGTTTATAATATGATTACATAAAAACTAATAGATTTTATATAGGTTAAACGGAAAGTCCAACAACCCATACATAATAATACGTATAAAAAGGGATCGTTTTACAACAATATTCAGTACATCATAACTATATGTATAATACTACTCGTATCACTCTACGTCACATTTATGGTTTAATTATCTTAATGCTACCCATTATATTCTGTACATAAATGTTATACACATATAATATTGGATAATATATCCTCCGCGAGCCGTTCGTCCTAATACACGTGCACATGATTTCCCATACATACATACATACATACATACATACATACATACATACATATATACATACATACATACATACATACATACATACATACATACATACATACATACATACATACATATATACATACATACATACATACATACATACATACATACATACATACATACATACATACATACGTACGTACATAAACTTTTACGCGCTCGTCCAATTACTTAAATGCGTAGCAACGGTTGTTCTGATTTTTAACGACTGATTTTTCGCTCTCCGAGATTGAACTTTGGTGTCGGCTCGATACATTACACGCGCGTTGCTCACTATTATATGTTATAGTCTACACATGCAATGGTGGCCTCCTTTTGCACACGCGATTTATCTTCACGGCCGGTCAAAGTCCGTACATAATATAATATATATAATATATTGTTGATATTAATACGGTCTTTTTTTTTCCAGACAATGCTAACCGCCATCTCGATGAGCGCCATAGCCACGAACGGTGTGGTGCCGGCAGGCGGGCCGTACTTTTTGATATCCAGGTCGCTAGGTCCCGAGTGCGGGGGAGCTGTCGGTATGCTCTTCTACACCGGTATAACTCTAGCCGCGTCTATGTACATAATCGGAGCTGTGGAAATCATACTCGTGAGTACATTATTATACAACCTCGTCCGCGAAAGCTGTCGAAAATCATGATGTATAGCATATGTTACAAAATCAAACTATATTATACGGTTACATTGCCGGTAATCCGTATCGCATGTGTTATTTACCGCACAAAAATTAAGATAGATAATCGCAGCAATAGTCGAATCGCAATGATTCTCGTAATTAAATTCAAAATGGTCGAACTGCACTTAGGTCATATAAAAAGATAATCATTTATACCTTTATAGTAAATCTTGTGATCGTATATATTTAATGACTAATCATTAGAATAATCTAAACTATTATATTAGAAAATGACATTAGTATTTTAGTTACAATAAAAATGTTTGTATAT
Organism: Chaitophorus viminalis; assembly: GCA_025469195.1. Classification (NCBI taxonomy): domain Eukaryota; kingdom Metazoa; phylum Arthropoda; class Insecta; order Hemiptera; family Aphididae; genus Chaitophorus; species Chaitophorus viminalis. Next base: position 90,806 of record JAIPRK010000477.1, read on the forward strand.
TTTTTTTCTGTACTCGTCTCTTGTAAAAATGAGAATGTTTTTTTCAAAAATGTATCTTAAACCGAGTGCAGTTTGATTACAATAAGTGCAATTCGACTTTACCATGTGTGCGCCATTTCAACGATATGGGTTACGCTGTTGCAAACACCTGCAGGTCGCCAATTATTGATGCTCAAAACCTGCACCAGAATAGCAGAATGTAATCTAGTAAAATCAAAACAAATTTATAATCGCGTTCCGGAAATTTGCACACACCACCTCATAAACCGTAAAAATTCTATATAATATAACAATTACTCGTAACAAACATTTGCACCAATTTAGGGTCTCTGAGGTGAACATTTAAAAAGTGGATGCCGTGGTGACGTCACGCTGGCTCGAATCAAAATTGTGAACATTGAATGTGATAGTAAATTTGTATAGAAAATTGTAAAAAAAAAAAAATAATGTTATTATAAAATATGGAAAGTACTGGTTTTGAGTATCGCATTTCCAGCAACCTGCGTAACTCATCTCTGTGAACGCACTGTAATGGTGTACGGGAAAGACGGTAAACCAAACACGCGAACAATACCCAATACCTGCTGTATTTGAAGAAACCCAAACCGTATACAATAACATAATGTTACGTGGCAGGTACGCGCGCGTTTATCCCGCCTGTGCAACGGATAACAATAATAATTATGTAACGCCGAACTTTATTGCGCGTTTCGACAGACGTACATGGCGCCGAGTCTATCGATTTTCGGCGACTTCTCCAAAGACAGCAGCATAATGTACAACAATTTCCGCGTGTACGGAACAATATTGCTGATGGTTATGAGCTCGATCGTGTACGTAGGCGTCAAGTTCGTCAACAAATTCGCGTCCGTGGCGCTCGCCTGCGTGCTGCTGTCCATATTGTCCGTGTACGTGGGCATTTTCTACAACTTCCACGGTAGCGACAAACTCTCGTAAGTATATTATATACACACCGGTTCTATACGTATTACATGGGTGCATCAGTGTAGTATCAGTGGCGCAGCCAAGGGGGGTGTTTCGGGTGTTTGGACCATTCAACTGGCCGTTAGGAAAAATGTCCTATTTCGTAAATCTACAATATAGTTTTCGCCGAAAAATTGCAATCACTATATACATGACATTACAAAATAGTTAACTCGAGGCAAAAATACGATTGGATTTTGTTATTTAAATGCTGCTATTCTTAAATGTGTTTGTAATATATTATATTATTTAATATGCGTTTTCATCCTATCGAAAGCCAAACGGCAGATATTAGAGGTGTATTCGGAAATAAGTTAAGGTGGAAAGCTTTTAATAAGATAAATTATGAATAAAAATAGGCTGGAATATTTAAAACTTTATAATCATTAAATTTTTGAACAAAAAAAAACCGAAGAAACCACCGTACCTATACGGCACTGACACCTGGAAGACTCCCCTTGAAAAAATCCTAAACTGGGTAGTATTGTTCTAGTACTACACAATGAAAGGTATGGACGCGCCTTCTCTATATTGCTGGGAAAATATTATTTCTGAAATTAAAAATCCAGTATCGTCCTTTTTTGGTTTATAAAATATAGCACGTTCACGCGTCGTCGTACTAAGAAAATTGTTTTTGGAAGGGATAAAACATTATTCAAATCCATGTGCGGTGCGGTTACGTCTAGGACATTTTTAAAGAGATATATTTGTAGAAATCCTGTAGAAAATAAAATCCCCCCAAGGAAAAACGTTGTTACGCCTTCCACCTCTTCTTCCGTCCCCTTCCCCCAATATTGTATAAGTGATAATAACATAATATTTTTGCGTAAATAGTTCGTGCTCGCTGGGAAATCGGCTGCTAAAGGACGTGGATATAAGAAATTGCACCAAAGAAGTGGGTGGCTACTTGTATAACATGTACTGCGCGAATGGAACTAGACCGTGCGACAGCTACTACGAAGCGCACAACACGTCGGTAATAAAAGGCATCCGAGGAATCAGCAGTGGTGTTTTCTTCGGTTAGTACTATATATATTTAATATTATAATAATAATAATAATTATTATTATTATTATTATTATTATTATTATTATTATTATTATTATTATTATTATTACGTATTAATAATAATTATACAATACTCGCGTCTGATGACCTTTAGTTTTCCTATTTCGTGCATCAAATCACAAAACAAATAGCAAGATAAAAAATATTAAAACGATATAGGATCTGAGAACTGCAATCTTTGAATTTTATAATATTATACACTTGTATGCGGGATTACTTTTTCGAAAACATAAGACCATTGTTGTGACGTTAAATAAATAATAAATCAATAACATGTATATTTGATTACGGGGGAAACGTGATATTATTATCGGGAAGTGCTTTATTATTCATTACTATTCTTACCGGATACACGTGCTTGAACGTAAACACTGTGTTTACAAATCCGAAAACTTACAATAATAACTTATAACCGTCGTTTTTACTATAAATGCCATATACATTCTAACGTTCTCGGGTAGGTCCCGTTTTGTATCGAAAATAAAAGAAACCCATGCCACGCGTATATTTCCATCCACAACCTCAAAATTATTTTTGGATCTAACTCAAATCGTGAAAATCGTTTTTACAATCGTTTTCGGTCGACATAGAATGTTTAACCAAAAGATGACTATGTGTGTTGTAACATCAACGAAATACTAACCTAACCAGCATTGTTATTTTATTTGTCGCAGAAAATATCTTCGGCAACTTTTTGGAAGCCGGTCAGTACATAGCCAGAGGTCATAAAGTTGAAGATATTCAGCCTTTGAACAAGAACTCGTATAACATGGTAATGGTAGACATCACCACGTCATTTACCATACTTATTGGCATATTCTTCCCATCCGTAACCGGTTAGTATTTATTTTAAGCTAAACAAATGTAAAGTGGATATAGGTAATGCATTCTCTATCTGTTACTGAATACTGTTATATTTTTCGCCAGGAATAATGGCTGGTTCTAACAGATCTGGAGATCTCGCGGATGCACAAAAATCCATCCCCATCGGTACAATATTAGCTATTTTAAGCACATCCTCGGTTTATCTGTCTGCCGTCTTACTGTTCGGCGCCACGGTGGACAATTTACTTCTCAGAGACAAGTATACCAAATTATTACGAACGCAATACTACAGTATAATAATATAAGGATACGTAGTTGATTAAGTAGTATATTCATCTCGTTTCTTCGCCGTCCTTGTTATATTTATCCGCCGTATCCATCCCATGTATACCTATACATCTATATACTTATTAAATAAAATCCTACGACTAATAGTCTCACGTACAATTTAATGTACATAATTCCGTAGTGCGCAATTAAATCAATTGTCCACTAACGTTACTTTCAAGTATACACTATAAGAATTGATCAAACAACTGAGTGCATAAGATCTAATTTGTCGGTATAAAGAACGGACAACGTATAGAAGGATGAATTCAATGGAATCTAATTTTAGCCGCGAACGCTCCAAAAGGGACGGCAAATTGTTGTTTTCGCTTTTTCCTCTTATACACGTGTGCTGTTTTCCGCTTGGTCCGGGAAAAAAATACATTTATTTGTTAAAGAATAGATGGTGGTAGTGTTTTTATGTATCGCCTACTTACATGACGTGTATGGTATATCCCACATATATATACTTCAGTAAAGCACAAAATCGTGTTTAGTTCGTTTTGTACCTACTTTTGTATCGTACGAATCAATAATACATCAAATATTACATCACGTAGGTATATTACACCGCCGCGCATCAATGTAAATAATCAACCACTATATGTTATTTAACATTTATACTATAATATTTAATTATAAACTTACTAAATTTTTGACGATAAATGTACTATATTACCAGGACATTCCAAAGTTAGGAGCGATACATCAACATCATTACCTACAACATCACTATAATATTAACTTTACAGAAATAGTTGGTAGAACATTTTAAGTGTTAATAGTAAAGTATTAAGTACCTAGGTAACAAAAATAAATTGAAGAAAGAATATTACAATTAATATTATATAGACAACATAATTACGACGTAAAAAATCAAATGTCTACCTAGTTAACCAAGATAATAATTACAACAATGTATTTTATTCTGTCAGTTCAACGTTGGAAAAAATTTGAACGAAAAATTTAAGTTTCTACTTCTATTTTATCAAATTTATTAATTTCTAATATTACTTGGTAGAAGTACTGTAACCCCCTCCCAAACTAACACGTAATTGAGTCTTACATAAATAATAATTGTTGAGATATAATGGCCACGATACCGAAATCTCCTTACCAAAAAAAAAATTTAAAAAAATAAAAAAATAAATTATTTGATGCCAACAAGTATTTAAAGTTTATTAATTTTATTAAGCACAATAAAAGTTTTTTTATATTTTGACACAAATACGGTACATAACCATAGATACCGTGAATAGACGGACACAATCATCCGTCACCCGTACGATATTTGACAACTTATAAAACGTTTCATGTGAGTACACAAAACTTAATGTAAAACGCTCAAGACATGACGTAGCTAATATATATATGATATTATCATCATTTCTCTACGGACGTGAGCTTTTCGTGCTGTCATTTTACGCCGCATCTTATGAATAGTCTTGTATACTTTTCTTTATAAACTTCCTCTGGATTTAATCAATTTTGTTGTTGCCGAAAAATGTTCGCAAAAATCAATGAACACGAGGTACATCCTGAATACTGACAAAATTAGACCGAATAGTAATATACCACACAGTTGTACCATTCCAATTTATTCTCATTAAGTTTAACTAAGCGTTTTCTCAAGATGAAAGGTACCAACGCCCTCTCATAAACGAAATGGCCAACGAGACAGCAGTCAACTTAGTTGTTTATAGAACTCTCGAGTTTTCGTTATTTAAATACGGATAATTTTACCCCTTAATTTCCCAAAGATTAGAGTACCGTTGGGACGAAAATCGATGAAATAATGCGACGCAACTGTGTTTCTTCAACAGATCACGCAATCCGAACATATTTGTATTTATACTTATTTTGTGATCGGACCTAGTACATCGATTGACCACGTTTTCAAATAGCAATTTTCACGCTCTTAAATAATATGAATAATATGATGATAATATTATAATAGTACATTTTCCACAACGTTTTATATTACAAGTTTAATCGTGAGTTATAGATAAAAAAATATCTATTAATTACGTTTTAGAAATATTATTTCATAAATCCTTTCTTATTTTATTAAGTTAAAATATAGATTAAAAACTTCTGCAATTGAAGCTTTTATCAAGTATAAAAAAAATATACAGTGGATTCCGCTTAATGTGGACACGTGTATATCAACCCTGTTTGCCCACATTAAGCAGTTGCCCATTAAAATCAAAATAAGTTCAAAAACACAAACATTTATGGTATAAAAAAAAGTTTTTATTTCGCACACATTTTTTATAACGGATAATTTTTTAGCGATTCTACGCGGTAAAGTGCTCGAAGTTAGCGATTTCGCTTAGTCCAAAATTACGATTTTTCCCTTGAGGGAGAGGTATTTTCGAAATATATAGATATAGTGTTATGTTAAAACTGAAATGTGGGTATTATCGCGTTAGAGAACGTGTAAGAACACTCCCATTAACAATCCCATTCAATGGTTTAAATGATAATGCTTTTTATTATTTTTGATAAACTCAATATCATAGATACGACCAAATCTATTGGTCGTTTGTGTTATGTATATTCTAACACCATAATAAAATAAAAATTGCCCACATAATCCAGGGAATCCAATACCCATATTATGCGGTTTTTTTTTAACCTTGTAAATATCCGTTTGTATTGGGACCAGACTATTTGGCTCATATCACGCGGATGTCCATACTAACCGGTACCCTCATTAGGCGGAATCCACTGTATATAAATATATATATAATTTAGTCAGGGCGATGAGAGGTTTTATTAAAACTCGTGTTTCTGCCAAAGGTTTGGCCAGAGTATTGGAGGTCGTCTGGTCGTGGCCAATATTGCATGGCCTAACGAATGGGTGATTTTGGTCGGCGCAACACTGTCCACGCTCGGAGCAGGACTTCAGAGTCTTACCGGAGCACCGAGACTACTACAAGTAAGTAATAGCGAATTTGCAATCATCTCGCTAGATAGCGATTATAGCAGTTCAGTGTTTAGCGCACGGGGCAGAGAATTAACGAGCCCGGTGCGACCGAGTTCATTAAATAATTCAATTAAAAATAATTGATAAATGATAATCGTTTTTTTTTCCTCCGATCTACCAGGCAATAGCTAAAGACGACATTATACCGTTCCTGCAACCGTTTGCCAAGTCATCAGCATCCGGCGAACCCACCCGGGCACTAATCATCACCGTAGTCGTGTGCCAATGCGGTATACTGATTGGAAACATTGATAATCTCGCTCCACTTTTGGCCATGTTTCTGCTCATGTGTTACGCGTTCGTTAATTTAGCGTGCGTCTTGCAGACGTTATTGCGTACGCCCAACTGGAGACCTCGATTTAAATATTATCACTGGTGGGTTGTAGAACGAACATTAAATATATAAGTACATAAGAAGATTTTACATTCTTTCGTGTGATTTCGAAGGTAAAACTGTCATGTTTTCATGATGAACCCTATATATAATTGCAGTTTGTGTGCGTGCTTGATTAATATTAACACACTCAGCCAGTGGCGAGGTGAAAGGATTTTTAAGATGCCATGGTCTCACCATTTTTTTTCCAACGGATGGGTGGGTGATTTAGGTGGCTCATGAAAATCAATACTTATACCTAAACATGCATAATTTATAATAGTAATAATTATTCGGGTAAGAACATCCAAGTTGAGTGTACCGTGTACGATATATTATACATATACATACGTATATTCCATCAGCAGATACAATGGTTTAAATGTGCAGTAAAAAAGTACGAAAATAAATAAAAAATATAGTAATACTACTTATGTAGTTCTATGATTGTCTTCGGCTACCAAAAAAAAAACATATAAATTTGATAAAATTTCCCATAACGCTCGTTATACACATTATTTTACTAGGTGGGTTAACTTCACTTGGTCGATCTATATAAATACATTTTAGAAACATTATTCCTTTGCTCGTATTTAATGCCAGTGATTGCAATAATAATGATTTTTAGTTGGGTTAGTTAGTTTAGTTGGGTATCTCAAATCTTCTTGGCCTCATAGGTATAAAAAGTTTACCACACCACTACACTCAGCCCACTAAACTTATTTGATATATCTAATTTGGTTTTGTGTGCAATTCCGCAGGACTCTGTCGTTCACTGGACTCGTATTGTGCATCGCTGTCATGTTTATGTCAAGTTGGTATTTCGCTCTGATAGCTCTGGGCATGGCTGGAGTGATTTATAAATACATCGAATATCGAGGGTAAGTTAATATATTACAATAATGATAGCCATTGATGGGGTGCAGTATATGAAAGGACTAAGAATAATTAATTTTGTTCGCGTTATGTACTAATCTTAATTCCCTCTTATTAATCGTTTTTTCTATGCCATGCTTAACCGAATGCCTAGATTAGTATTATTTATAACCGTAATATGTGTATCAGTTTATCCACTACGGATAAATATTTTACTCAAAATGTAAATGTGCGTGAAGTTAGCCCCCGACATTAACCGATCAACCCAAGACAATGCCAATATTTTGTAAAACAGTTTTCGAAATTTGTAACTTTGTACTTGACCCGTTATAAAAGTTTTGATGATGGGGGGGGAGAGGAGTCAACTCTACATAGCCTCCAACATTTTTCTATCAACTCCGGACTAATGCCGATATTTTGTAACTCGTTTGGATTAATGTCAAGAGCCATCTTTACGCACATGAAATGTGTAACAAAGTAACACACGTGGACCAGAGAAGTCCAATGTATTATACTCTTTTCCGACTTATTATTACGTATAATAACGGAAGTAATCCGCCTTACATAATTATTGTAAATACTAGTTGAGTTTTTTTTTTCTTTTACTCATTACGATTAACAATTGTCTAATTCTATATTTGGCCTTGTATCGCAGAGCGGAGAAAGAATGGGGAGACGGTATGCGTGGTTTGGCACTGTCGGCCGCAAGATACAGTTTACTCCGACTGGAGGACGCACCGCCGCACACCAAGAACTGGCGTCCGCAAATACTCATGCTGGTCAATTTCAACGCAGACCTGCCCAAGTATCGTAAAATATTCTCCTTGGTGTCTCAGTTGAAGGCGGGCAAAGGGCTGACGGTGAGTGCGACCGTGATCGAGGGCGATTATATCAAGAAAACCGGTCACGACGTGCAATCGACCAAGAAAGAACTGGTACGGTTGATGGACGAAGAAAAGGTCAAAGGTTTCGCGGACGTTTTGGTCGCCAAAAACACATCGGAGGGCCTCAGCCATTTGTGAGTATAGATACTGACTTCTACATAAAAACCCACGGTTGCTGTTGTTGATCATCATAGTTAATAATTCTTGATATTTCGTCTACTCAGGATACAAATTGCCGGACTTGGTGGACTAAAACCCAACACCGTCATTCTGGGCTGGCCGAACAGCTGGCAACAGTCCGAGAACGATCGATCGTGGCAAGTGTTCTTACAAACCATCCGTATCGTCACGGCTGCTAAGATGGCTCTGATCGTACCCAAAGGTATCCGGTCGTTCCCAGACTCTGCGACCAAGGTATATTGTTGTTAATATTGTTAGTCTATGAACATTTTCTACATTTTTTCCATTATTCCTTTCCCGCATAGCTATCGGGCACGATAGACATTTGGTGGATCGTGCACGACGGAGGTATTCTGATGCTCATACCGTTTTTGCTGAAACAACACAGGACCTGGAAGAACTGCAAATTGAGAATATTTACAGTGGCACAGACCGACGACAACTCCATTCAGATGAAAAAAGATCTCAAGACATTCTTATACCAACTACGGATACCGGCTGAAGTCGAAGTAGTCGAAATGGTAAGCACCATTTAAACGATTATTATTGTTCCGTAATGTCGCATTATTGTGAACTAGGCTAGTTACTAAGATTTTCTTCGACTCGTATTTCAGACGAATAACGACATTTCGGCGTACACATACGAAAGAACGCTTATGATGGAACAACGAAATCAAATGTTAAGAGAACTCAGACTCAATAAGAAAGAAAGCTTCGGAATGGTAAGTCAGATCTTATATATTATGTCTGCCCCAACGGAAAATTTATTGTAACTAATATTATAAGTGGAAAATATATTCGATTATTCCTTCATTTTGACTATCTTTAAACACGGCTTGTGGTTTGTTGTTTTATCTTTTTTGGCTTACAAAAGATGCGTAATATCATAGATTTCAATCGAGAAACACCGACTGGAGAGAACACACCACTGGTTTGTTTCAGTTTATATTAACTTCTAGGAACGCTTTGGAGTAATAGTCATGTAGTCAATTGTTGAAACCTCGTAGATAAATATTAATTGTGTTTAACGGAGTAGTGTATTAGGCCTGTTGTAGATGGTAAACATTTAGTAAAGTATCAATAGATAAATCGAATTAAATTCTTCCCGGTGTAAAATATTTGCATTTGAAACTTGCAGTTAACACTAATATCTATTGTGTCATCGCTGTCGATATTGCTTATTCTAGTTCAATATCAAAACTAATTAATTTGAATAAAACTTATTTATTGTTTTACGTTTACAATGTATTCATAATATGCATACAATTGTTTTATATTTTTGTAAATATATTATATAATATATTATAATATATTATTATACCGTTTGTAATTATGTGTATATTATTGTTATTATTGACGACTGATATTCGATCTCACGTTGATTTTTAAAAGTCATTGACACCAAATAATTTACCTTTGAGCATAACTCCTTGTTATCTTCTAATTTATAAGCTAACGATTGTTTTAGTACATTATAACGTTACAGTACTAGTACTGCTGATTTTGTGTATTACCTACTGATATATTATAATGCAAGAGTAGTTAGAGCTTTATATGTATTATAATATTTTTTTTTAATATTTTTTTTTTTTTTTTAACTTCTATTTGTTGTATAATATGTGTATAAATGTGCATTTTGGACAGGCTTCAAACCATGAAAAGTGTTTTCACGTGTTTTTAACCGTTCACCATATTTTTATTTTTGAATTAATTTTTATATTTCAATAATATAGGTACAATCCATAATAGACCAGCATCACAGAAAGGATGCATCTGAAGGAAGATCGGCTACTAAGGTTCGTTTCCAAGAAGAAACCAATAATGCAGACGATGAAGCAAAAAAATCAAAACCGGTAAGCTTATAGGTTATATTATTGTACACCATATGCAAAACACTAACCAACTTTGAATTGAACAGGCGGATATTGCATTTGACGCGGACGACAAACGAACTAGTAATGGAGAGAAACCTGGAGTCTTAAAGGACTCGTTGCCAAGAGAGACAAAAGATTCGTCTACATCGACATTAAAACCGTAATTATTTTAAATCTAAACACGAATCATATATGTTTCAGCGTATTATTATACTTAAAATACATTCGGTCTTGTAGGGATGAGGATAATGTGAGAAGGATGCATACGGCTGTAAAATTGAATGAAGTAATTGTCAGTAAATCAAGAGACGCTCAACTGGTTATATTCAACTTACCGGGACCGCCTAAAGACACCAAATTAGAAAGAGAATCGAACTGTATCCTTTTTATATTTAAATAGTATGACCAATGTTGTCCAGTTGGTTAAGTTGGCATTAATTTGCACAATTTTATAATAAAACACTAACGTAGGTACCTAATTTAACCGTTAAAAATTGTGAAATATCGTATACCTACATCGGTTTCGCCAGAATTGATAAGTTAATATAACCAACGCAACCAATACCTCACACATTTTCAGGACTAACATCAAGCTAGAAAAGTATAAAATTTATTTTTATTGTATACCTACTATTGTTTTTTTTTTTTTTTTTGTTCCTAAAAAACCAACTATACCCATGGACGCTCATGGATACCAATGAAGTATAGGTACCATTACTATAAAACTTGTCCTTAACTCATTTCTATATAGATATGGAATTTTTAGAAGTTATGACAGAAGGCCTCGACAAAGTATTGATGGTAAGAGGCGGTGGTCGTGAAGTGATCACAATTTATTCATAAGTAACCTGAAGCTCACGTCTCGTCCATCAGGTACGAAATTTTTATACTTGTTTACACTAATTTTATGTTAGCCGGCAACTTTCTCAACACGCCAGGCGTCTATCGAATGGTTTCGTTATTAATTTCAAAGGTTTTTGTTTTGTTTTTAGTGTTATTATTACGTTAAACAAATTGTTGCACATAATAATATAAAATTGTTCATTGTATTTGATAAAAATCATTATCACTGTTTTCTAAAATATTATGATTATATTATTGTTATAATTAACTCGTGCGCCCTCATATAGGCACTTAAGCTTAAAGTATTATAATAATTACATGTATTTACATAGGTATGTATTATTTAATGTAACCTTTAAAGAACAATGCGATGCCAACAACTCTTAACGAACTCTTTTACATTTTGTTTCAAAATCGGCTTTGATACTTAGTTAATCATTTAGGCGGACGAAAACAAAAAGAAAAATGAAAAAAAAAAAAAAGATTAATAATGTTAAAATACGTTGTGTAGAAATTATTACAATCTATACTCGCGTTTGGTATAATATATTCATCTTCTTGGTAGTATTAACTTAGATAATATACTAGTGCGTTGGACGTAGCATTGTTTTATGAGGCTGTGTTGTTTTTTTTTTTTTTTTATTCGCTATACATGTTTTAAGGTAAATTAATAATATAGTTTATTTATGAGTATAAAATAACATTTGTCAGTTTTTATCAGTTAATCGCGTATTTTTACTTGAATTTTATCGATATCAAACGGGCCATTCTACTTAAATATTCGCCAACCCAAAATATCATACGTCTAACATTATTAATTATACATATACATATATATATATATTATAATTTATAAATGATAACAATATATAATAGTACACTGCCAATTTCAATAATTGCATCACCTGTGAAATTTCAAATTTGAATCACCACCATTAAGAGATATACTTAACGAATAAATTTGTTTCATCAATAACTATATTGTATTAATTCTAGTAACCGTTTTTTTTTTCATACGTGAAAAATAATTACCCGGTTATTGAATTCGCTAAACAATAAAGCAACACGAATACATTGTAATAGTTACACTGTATAATATATTAACCTAACATTTGTTTGTTTTCAATACTTTTGTTTTCGAAAAGAGTCTTTTATAAATAATTGTTTCTAGATTATTATACCGACATTCCTAGACATTGAAACGCTTTTGAATAAACATCTCATTTAGAGCGGTTCCGAGAAAATAATTAAAATAATAATTCTACTTCAAAATGCTGTTCTTCGATGTACAAATATTAAAACAAATGATTACAGATTTAAAAATGATCGAGTTATAATAATAGTTCATCTAAAATTTATTTTATTTGGGTTTTTTTTAGAAAATGTTATATATTTTATTTAATAAAATTGTTGTTTTTATTCTGTTATCATTATATACCTAATATACATATACGTATATACAGTTTTGTATTGTTGATGAACAAACTTAATAAATTAGTGTCAAATTAAGTTATCTATTTTCCTATGATGTTAAATAAATAATTGAGTCTGGCATCGGAAGTATATCCTGTAGGTATATATTGTTTTTTTATTATTAGTGGGTTAGTATAAACTAATAAAATATTTGTTTGAAGCTAAATTGATCATGCTCGTTATAATTGTACAGTGTAACTCTGATGATTTAACCATTGCAATAACTTACAAATTGCATTTGATTTTGTTTTTTCTGCGTTCATATTGATATAGCAAATCTCACAATACCATCTCAAATAATTAATAATTTATCTCCAAAACTATAAAGTTTTTGATTTTTGATTTTTTTTTTTTTTTTTGATAAATCATTAACTTTTTTCTTTATCTCGACTGGTCTAGTCAATCGATTAAATTATTTAACGAAATGCCAACAAAATAGTAGTGTGTAAACCGAAGAGTAGGACGTAATATATTATATTGTACTATTGCAATCGATAAATCATGAAAGTTCGCGGGTTATATATTAGCTTATATGATTATTATAAATTGTAATTATGTTTTACGTAATATTATTATAATAATATGTTATGAAAGATTTTAGTGAAACCGTATGATATAAAACTATATTTAAACCGGCTCAACCGTCATGGCTGATTCTCGTCTGTTTATGTATATTGATGTACATACATTTTGTTGCTTAGGCTTAACTTATATTTGTTTTTGTTTTTCTATCAGTCAAATTTTATTAATCAAAAATCATATGTACGTACATAAATACTCACATATGTATAACAGTATTATGTAGGCGCCGTCCTACCTGATTCGCAGCCTAATCATTATTACCTATTCGTGAATACTAACAAAACTATTTCATATGTGTAAATTACCCAGTGTAATAATATATGTACATGGTGTACATTTTACGTGTCCATAGACATACTCACTACTCACACACACACACACACACACACACACACACACATATATATATATATATATATATATATATATATAAAGGTATATAATATTGTGTACACATTTTTTTTTTTTTTTTTTATATTTAAAACCATTAATAATTGAATATATTACATAGGTTTACATACGTTTACTAGATAAATTCGCTATGTAGACGTAGTTGTCAAAATATTTATCATATTAATATTATTATAACATTACTCAAAAGTCTAGATTTGATTTTTAAATATTTTTTGTAAGTCAATTATTAATTTATCATAATCTTTATAATGTTCGTATAAAATAATGGGCAACCATATATTATTAAACTTAACTTATAATTACTTTTCTCGATCGTATAATATATTGTTCGAAATCTAATATCACAAAAAACATTTCTTATCAAATTGAAAATAATTATTGCGGTTCTGTTGTAAATTCAAGATGAAAATATAAAAAAAAAAAAAAAAAAAAAAACTATTACGATTTTATATAACATTTATATAATAACTATATAATAAAAATAAAAAATACGTCCAATTTGACGATTTTGTTAACGATTGTACATAAATTTTTTTTTAAAAACGTACCTAACCAATATTATTAATGTACATAGGTATTTAGTTCCATTTTTTTAAATAGACTTTATAGTTTTAACGATTTAAAACCATTGTTAAAGTTTTATAATAAATTAAACGAGTTAATAGTTACAGTACTATATAATATAATAAGCGTTAGGTCGATCTGATTTAGATTTATGACTTTCAATATAATTTTATTATAATATGTATTGGTCTATGAATTTTACATTAAAATTCCAAAAATACATTCTATAAGGTAGCCTATTGTTCTAAGATTTTTACTACATTTCAGTTATAAATTCAATACTTTAACTAGGTAATTAAATAATTGACATGCCTATCAAATGTGTGAATTGCACCAATTTGCAACGATGGTATGCTTTCTTAATTTTAATTTATCTAATTCCTTTAATACCTTTTCCGAACTGAAACATAGTACAAATTTTATCCAAAATAAACAAAATATTTAATTGACCTATATTTTAATCGTATACGCGTTTCTATGCTTGGACCGTTGGACCTATACAGAATGAAAATGCTATAATAATAATATGCAACATAATATTCTTGTGGCATTAAATTACATCATACTCCAAACAAAAACAATAATTTATTAAAATCGTTGAACTATTAAATGTATATTATATTATTATTTTTATTTAATTTTGTTTGTTTATTATTTTTTTTTCTACCCGTATCAGAACAAAATTAATCTAACTATCCTCTTGTTATAGTATCTGTTTTAAGTTTTATTTTTACGACTGTTACAACTTCTGCGAACAAAATGATTAGAAGTTTGATTTTATGGTAAAATAAAATTGAACAATTGTATTTGGGTTATTTTACTATATACATTAATAAAAACCCGCTCAATAATTAGATTATACTTGAAATATGCAATTTTCTAATAGTGATTTTTCTGTCTTAAGAATATTGGCGAAAGCCATAACTACTATACAATATCTTTAAAAAAAAAAAAAATTGTATAATAAACGAATAGAATGTTATGGAGATTGTTGTATACTTATCTGCCTACTTTAATTGGATACACAAAATTAAATGTAGGTACCTATTTTTAACATAACGTTATGTGCCAACATGCTTAGTCATTTTACTACTTATTACATGCATACAAAATACGTCATGTTACATCCCCCAAATTGGAATTCTGTAATCAATAGTACTCTATACTTTATATACAATTTTGTATATCATACCTGCATATAATAATATAACATACCTATATACAAAGTTATGAATAATTAAATATATTATTATATATATATTATACAAATTATACGTGTCAATGCACTTATGTTAGTAGTTGACGCACTGTTGTAAGTTGTTAAAAATTTAATATTCTGTTCCTATGTATGAATTTTTGAAAATGTAAAAGCAAAAAAAAACAAAAAAAAATATGTAAAATTAGTGATTATGACTATTCGTTTGTTATTTTCAAAAAAAAATGTGTTTTTATTTTTCTTCTCCCTACATGTCGTCCTATACGTCCTGTTACACATTAAAATATGTTACACCTCGGTGATGGAAAATAAAAATCCATCAACAATAGTGTTTCACTTCTTAAATACCAACTGAAAACTTCATGGTCTACTTGAAAAAAATATAAAAATATGAATATGTTGATGTTAAAATATCGATGTAAAAGGATCGTTTTATTTCTAATCTTTGTTTTCAACATTACAGTTCAGCAGTAACGCCAAGTCTCGTAACATAACATTTTCAATAAGATACCTACTATTATAGTGCCAAGATTTAAGAAAATTTCGTGAATATCACGATTGCACTCAATATTGTAGTTTTATAAGGTACCTATAGGTACTAGGGGTACAAATATCAAACAAATAAAAATTATGTTTCGGGAGAGTAACTTTTAAAATCTTTATAAAATTTATCTAGCTGAATATCAGAATAATAAAATTCAACTATCTATAGAACTGTAAATCCGTACAACTCTGGTTTACAATACTTGTATGATAAAATTTAACACTGTTTCCAGGTAAAATGTTCAGTTTTTCCTTCAGATCGGAAATCGAAAATCATATCGTAAGAGTGGTATCATAAATATATAGGTATCCAATTATCCAATTTCGTATTTAAAAATTAAACGTAAATACAAGACACATTTGATACAGATTTACGACCCAATATAAAGTGTCAACAGAAAAAAAAACATCGTTGAGTTAGTTAATGAAAGTTTAATAACTTTGCACTTGATTAAACGTAAATTGCTTGGATAATAATATTATACATCGCCACATTTAACTACAACGAAATAATTCTGTTGGCAAACGTGAACCACTCAAGTTAACTCATTTTGCAATAATTTAGTGACAACAGTATAGTGTGAATTAGTTTTGACATTTAGTCGTTATAGCTATCGTCTTGCTATACCGTCACTCATCTGCACCATGGACTTACTCTCCGTGACTTCACATCGGTCGCAGCTGTCTACAGAACGTTTATCGTATTTTCGATTTCAAGTCACACAAGTCTTGAAAATTGACGCCTTCAATACAATTTATTTTTTATTTGTTTTTCCGTGCGACCCAATTTGAATATTTCATCGTTATATTGACCGACGACTTATAAGTACCTAATTGTACAGAATAAAAAAAACCTATCGTCACCGCTGTATAACCTAATTATTAATATTGTATATTTGTTGTATGGTATTGCAGAAATGTCGAACTTTTTATGTTGACCTAAAATAATAATTATATTTACCGAGAACGTCGGGAACAATAAAATATAAAAGTTACGAAATTATTTTTATTGCGTATCCTGGATTGCAAAACGTATTTTGTTCAAAATTTCTCGCAAAAAAAAAAAAAAAAAAAAAAAAAAAAAAGCAAAAAAAAACCCCATGACTCGCTGAACTCTGACGGTATACCTAAATAATATAAATCACGTATTATTTGGAGCTTAAGAAACAACCAACAATAAATGAATCCGCACGGATAAGCTATATAAGTACGATATTTTATCATGAGCATCGTGTATAAAACATATAACCAGCAAATTTCCGTCTTCGGAAGGAAAATATAAATATTGTATTACTATATATTTGGTACGATAAACTACTACAATGGTAATTTAAGCGGGCCAACAAACTCGTAAAGAAAAAAAAAAAAATATTTAAGTTCTACGAATTACAACTGTAATATTTCAAATTTTAGCAGCTTTGCGAATAATGTATATACTTCGCGCGTGGCCCGGATTGACGTCACTGACTTATAACAATGATGCACAGCGCAAGCGTTGGTATTTATATCTTTCGCCGTGGGTATAACGATCACGCGATGCGATCGTTTCAGTGTGACATTATCAAGACAATATGTAACATTATGTACGTCCGTTAGTAATTATATTATAAACCGCATTATTCCAAAGAATGGGAACAGAAGTCGGTTTATCGATCGCTTTACTCATTCTGTGATCGCAACTATATAATATTATAAACAGTTATAACTGTAACTTGTAACTACCTACATAACTCTCTGCAGAGTCCCATTTTCGGTGGTATACGTTTTTCATATTTTTTTATCGCCGACCCGCAGGAACTTGGCCCACGCAGGGTAATAATAATGTTTTTTTTTTTTTTTGTGTAGGCACCAAATAACTAGTATAGTATAAGTATACTACAACTCTTGACATGTAAAAATACACATAATAATAATAAGCTTTGAAAATTCACTGAACCGCAAGGGTTGGTAATATTTTGCAGTCCTCAATAAATGCGGCTGTGCCACTTTTAGTATCACCAATGGTGATTCACCATGTAACATCAAAACGAGTATAGTCAGTATAGATACAATAACTATAAAATATCGTATGGTCGATAAATGTCTAAGTTTAAAAATTATCATACAAACGGTTCCCAGTTTCTATAACGAACAATAATTTATTAATAATACTCCCGGCTTGTAGTAATTTTATCATCGTACAATCATCTGCTTACCAGTAAGTTCTATCTGCAGACGCGATATCGACTTGCTATTGTGCGTCGTGCAACAGTTGTAGAAATTCAACTCATCGCATCCTGCCTACTTCCTTGTGCCATTATTTTACAATAAACTGCAGTGCACCCACCCACTTTACTGAACTTCGCTTACGAACAGGTTTCATATAGGTACAATTATATCTGCTTGGCAAATGCGGACATTCCACGTGTTCCGCCATTCGAACGCCTACAATAATATATACGTGGATCTAGGATTCTGTTTTTGGACATTTTCAGAAAAAAATCTTACACACTAGTGATTATTACAAGGGTAGGTACTAGGTATGTATTTATTATTCATAAGTTATACGACGTGCACGCGTGATGGCAGCCGAATTTTTCTTCGTCGAGATTACATTTAAAGTATACCTATGATGTCTAACGGGAGGAGGTTCCTTCACATTGCGTTTTCTGTGCATGCATATATTGATAATTCACCTGTTAAACTTATTGCTCTTGCAAACTGTTTAAAAATAAAAATCATGTTGAAGAAAAAAAAAAAAAAAAAATCTGGAAATCCTCGGTGATGAAATCGAATGGAGCCGTTGACGGACGAGACCGAAATAGGGTTCAACGAGATGAACGATGGATACGGATTACATTCCAATGTACATAATATTTTAAGTATAAAGTTCTAACAATTAATTATAAATATAATAGTAAGTATAATCAATAAAATGCATACAAAAATATACATATATATATATATATATATAAATCAATATGATACAGAAATTATTATGTATACCTACACTAATACATTATAATAATTGACTTACATCTGAGTGTTGCATGAAAGAAATCTATATTATTTGTGCTATTCGCGGCTGACATCAAAATATAAGGAGATAAAGAAAGGTAATTTTTTGAAATACAGTGTAAATAAAATAGGTACGTATTTATATCTCGCATTAGGAGGATTAATCTTAAAATTTGAACGTCAATAAAGTCAATAAAATTATTTAATAATTTGAACAAAAATTTTAATGCTCATAATTTTAATCTTTTGTCTGTAGTGGCATTATTGTAAAAAAATGTATGTGCAATATCATAACCTGAATGAGGAGTCCTGCGTACATATATTGCATTGGTAGCACAAAAATAGCAAAAAAATTATTTTGCACTTCCGAGAGACATTGTGATTGATTTAACGTAAGTACTATTTTTCCATACTAAACATGCATATTCAAGATGAGAACGCACTAAAGAAAAATTTAATAATTTGAGAGAAATATCATCGTGAAAATCTCTACATGTACGTACGTCTTAATGTTTTATGAAACCAAATTTAACTAACGCTTTATTGGCGAAAACATCAATATGGGCATTGAAGGAAAGTCCTGGATCAAACGTGATGCCTATAGATCATTTACTTCATTTACCCTAGTGACAGTAAATGTATTAATAACGTATTGATAGTGTTATTTTCTTGGGAGAATGAGATAATTTTACATTTCGATATATTTAGTGACATAGGAACCGTTATCATTACACCGCCCATGAAAAGAATTTACATCATTTTGTCTTCGTAACAGCAAATTTGTTTGAATAATTTCAAAACATCAGCCAGTAGGTAAGAGAAATTTGGAATATTTCATTATGCTTCGTGTATCATTAATATAAAGCAAGAATAAGAAAGGTGATAACTGATAAGTAATGATCCCTGAGGTACACCAGACGTAGTTAAATATTATTTGAAATGAAATTCTCGTATTTAACATTGTTGTTAAATTGATTGTTGTTGTTTCCGATTAGATCTGGGAGTGACATAACTTGTAGACTGTAGACAGTACAGCAAAATCAGAAGCGAAATGATGATGGAGTTTGTCTATTTGATATTTTCTGTGGTTTACCATATCTGAGTTTTCCCTAACACAGGCAGGGGGGCCATATTTACCATTAGGCAGGATAGGCAATTGCCTATGGTCTCCGTTATTATAGGGGGCCTCGGATTTATATGAACTTTACATTTTTTTTTTTTTCTAGAATACTACTTTCAGTTTATAAAATAAATATAATATTTCAAAAATATATAATAATTAATCCTTATCAGTGTAAAATGTAAAAAAAAGAAATAAATGTCTATTTTTATTTTGCTTAAGGCCACAAAATGGCTAAATCAGGCCCTGAACACCGGACATCCTTTAATTAATAAGACTGCGTGCAGTACTGCATATAAGGCACACTTGACGGGTCCTGATGGTAATTCGGCGCATTCCGGAGTGTAAAGGTTATCTCAACATTTGACACGTCGAACGGAGACAAAAATTCATTGTGTGA
Source organism: Chaitophorus viminalis (assembly GCA_025469195.1). Taxonomy (NCBI): domain Eukaryota; kingdom Metazoa; phylum Arthropoda; class Insecta; order Hemiptera; family Aphididae; genus Chaitophorus; species Chaitophorus viminalis. Next base: position 111,338 of record JAIPRK010000477.1, read on the forward strand.
AAACGGAAGTGGTCATTGTGCCACACGTATAGGTAAATAACCCCGCCCCGTAGCTGCCATAGGCAATGCTGATTACTGAAGGATGCCTACGCGTTTCCTTAACATTGGTTGTTTATATTTTCGACCGAAAGATTTGGACAGTGATCATATTTCATATGATACATGTTTTATACGATTGAATAAGCAACAAGGGCAACATAATATTATATTGTCTCGCCCGTTCGGTACAACTTGGGCTCGGAATTTGTAGGAAAAAATTATAAATAAGCAAAAAAAAAAAGTAATATATATACATATAAACGCACATAGACAAATGTAAAAAGTATGGAAAAATTAATTTATGATGTTTACAATATGGCGAAAAATGATGTTTTATAATACCTAATAGTTGGCATTGAATAACCAATGTTTTCAAATGATCTTTAATTCAAATGACCGACAATTTTTATACAGAGAAAAAATTATTTCCACGTATCTATGTCAATTGATGTCAATCAATAGAAACGTACTTATTTATATAACTTCAAAAATGTTAAATACCCATGCATTATACATAATATACATATGGAAATCAAAAATTATGCATTTTTTCCATAAAATTGATGAAATATTCAAAATATTAACTGTGAATATTTATTTAAATTTGTCCACATAATATACATTATAAATTTCAATACAATAATTTCAATAAAAATAATACATATGGTAAAATATATAATATAACTCAAACAGTGACGTCATTTTTGGAGAGAGATGTAGTGAGCATATAACTTTGTCTAATATTGAAAAAAGCTTAACGGACCTTTCACTAGTGAAATTGGCCTATCTATTGTTTTTATATTTTCGAGGAACCAAATAATGGTGGGTACCATGCATTTAAGACAAACATTGATTGTTTCTAAGCACAGTTTAGTATTTCTCCCTACAACCCATCTAAAAAATGACTTCACTCTAATCATACACAATACAATATAGGTACATGTAATATCAGGTTTAAAATTAAATTTAAATGGTTATAAATTAATAAACTTGTTAAAAAATTGATTAACATATTTTCTCAATCAACCCAATCGGCGGGATATTTTGAAAACAAACAACAACAATAATGTCATATTTTTGCTGATTAAAATGTTGAGCACAATATTGAAATGCTTACGAATTGCTAATTGGTTATCTATCTATGTTTACAATGTAAAAATGGCATATAAGAGTATATAATAATTTAAAAAGTAACATTATGACTGTTATATATCAATTTTAGCAATAGCTTTATCAAGCTGTTGTGAATTAGCATTTATTAGATAATTTCTATGTTTTTCTTGTAGTGTAGTAAAATGATTTAACATTGTATTCGTATCAAACACATTTTTATAATCTACCTCGACTTTTTCACAGTTTGAGCTATAAACAAATAAACATTCAATTAATGGTCATTTGGTTAGACTTAAAAACACTGCTAACGAAAAATGATTATTATTTTTTAAATTAAATAAACAAAATGTAACTATTACAAGCAACTTTTAAATAATCATTATTGTTAAATAAAGCCAGATTCCGAAAGGGTAAGAAATATGATTAACAAACAAAACATACTTTTCCGATCCCAATCTTAAATTGGGAACACATTTTAATCTGTGTCGCAGTAACTGAAATGCTTCTGATTGGGGCATTATCATAAGGAGTCCATAGAGCGCTTGGATCAAATACTGATTCACTGGCTCTTCTAAAAGTTCCATCCTCAAATCTAAAAATTAAAACACCCAAATCAATACCAATAATTCAATATAGTTTACATTAATACACTTACATATAAATATTGGTGATTCCAATAGCTGAATTAATTTATCGACTTCAATGAGTAAATCAACAGTAACATCCATTGATGCACTATCAAAATAATCATTAAGGAAAATTTTTAACAAAATAAAGCCAGAGTAAAAAATATTGTAATTTATCAAGTAGAGCAAAATGTAAATCAAAATAAATATGAAATTGACTTTATTTGAAAAAGGATACAATTGTTGTAACAGTTTACAAACAAGCAAATAATTTTGAGTGAGCAAACACAGCGCTACTGCAGCTACTGGATTATGACACCATGTTCGAAATAAACATAAAAACATTTCTTGGTTTTCCTAAAACAAAAATACTTTGTAAATAATTAAATTATTAATTTAATAACTTAAATTATTTTATATTTATATATTTATTTATTTAATTTAATTATTTTATAGTTAAACTTATTTTACAATTTATTAGTTATAATTTATAAATAAATAGGATGTTGATGGCTTATATTTTTTTTTCTTTGGTTCTATATTAGCTTTCTTAGCTAACAATTTGTTACATGCCTCTCTGATTCAGACAGTTTATATTCATTGAATGTTATATCCTTAGAAATTTTTGTAAATTGTAGGTCATTTTTCAAATAAATTTTATATTTTTTGTCGTACAAAAATTTGTTGACTGGCCCATGTCATCATCAATTGTTTCAAAACATATTATTATTGTACAGTACAATAGAATATAGGTCTGCAAGATGAACGAATGAAACAATTTGAGTCCATAGCTATACTTGTAGACACATTTTATATTGATTTTTCAATTTTGTATAGAACATAGGATAATTTTTTTAAACAAATTTTAACCTACTTCTATATCTATGGACATTTTGGTTAATTCTTACTGTATTTTTTTTTTTTTTTTACCGTGTTTAAATCTTTAAAATCAAAGCATTTTGTTTTGGTCATTTATATTTTTTTAGATCATAAACATCCTATCTCAAGTTATAAATTAAAATGTACAAAATAATTGTAAAAAATACAAAACATAAGCGAGAGAAATACTTCAATATTATTTCTAACAGAATTCTCCATTCATTTAAAAATTATACAAGGATTACAGTTTTAATTTAACTTATAAATAGTATATTACTTGTCTTTCAACTGCACGCAATTGGGTACGAAGATCATATAATTCAGGAGATGTTAACAATATTGTGTTCAACGTTCCTACCATCACAGATGCAAATTTCATATTCTCCTCCTCCAACAAAAATGTGGATAATGTACGGTAAATATCGTTGGAATTTAACAAACCACATATTTGCCTATAAAAAATAAATATTAAATCGATTGAGTAATATCAGTTTAAGCAATAGCACATTAATACATAATCTGAGATTTTTTTTAACATGCTGTATCATTATTTATTGAGTTTTTCTCATACATTTTTAATCAATATAATATAGATTAACATAAACCTTATGATAAACTGCCCACGGTCTTTCAATAGCGTACGGTCACAGCTAAATTGTTTCAATAAACTAATAATAAAACTGTCGAAATAATGTTTATTGTTTGTTTGAGAAGCTGATGGAGAAATAATTTTTGCAATAACTTTCAAATCGTTTTGTACAACTTCTTCATTAGGATATGATAATGTTGACAACAATAAAGGAAATATTGATTCCATATGAACTATCATCTATTTAAATAAACAAATTAAAAGATATTCAACACAATTAAATAGATAAATAGTTTATTTATAGCCTAGTATCTTACCTACTTACTCTATTAGGTAAATGAATAAACAAATGATAAATCCATTTTAATACTGTTATTTTAGTTTCAATTGTCGATCCACCTAATTCTTTAGTTAGAACAGTAATGATTGACGCAAGGTCCAGATGTTCACCCTAGATTACAATATTCAATTTAATTTATAAACAATTTTCATTTTATTTCTGGTATTACTTCTGTATTGTCCTTAGATTCATCAGTTATGTCTGTTACACCAATAATAAGCTCCATCAATGAAGAATTCACTAATTTAGCAGTTTGTTTGATACCTGGTAAATAAGATGATACAATTAGTTTAATTAATGTTCAATTTAAAATCCATAAAATAAATAGTAAATTCAAAGTAACAAAAAATACAATATTAATATTGTAATTAATTTATAATGTCTAACGATTAACTAAGCTAAATTTTAAATTAACCAAGAAAATAATGTTAAAAAGTTAAAAAATTAATATGACAGAAAATTCATTGAATATACAATCCCGAATTTAAAACAATTAGGAAGAACTTCTAGAACAAATGTAAATTCAAGTAAACTAATTAACATACTTATTTCGTTATAATCAGATTTGTAAAATATTTTAAAATAGAGTAATACTGGAATATATTAATATTATAACCAAATTAACAAATTTAGATATGAAGTTTTTCCGCATCATAAAATTATCTTATAATCATATGACTTACATGTTCTAGTCAATCAAAAAGAAATACTACAAGACAATTAATTCTAAAATCTAATCAATATATAACAACGCAAAAATTAAATCACAATCAAAATTTCTAAAATGTTTCTAAAATTTGAACCTTAAAATAAGAGCATTGAAAACCAAAAAGTTATAAATTTATAATCTAACTAGTAAAAGAATAAAATTCTAGTGAAATCTACAGTAATAAATTTTCTGTAAAGATCAGTATGTCATTCATTATTTTAGAATATAATTAATAGTAGTAATTTCAACCAAGTATATTGATTCTGTTACTTTTAAAAATTTAAACACTAAATCTTTGCCATAAATAAAATATTATGGTAACTTATCAAATTGTATTTATCTAAAAATATTATTCAATACTATTATAAAAAATATTTACGCATTTGGGATTCATTTTCCTGGTTTGAATTAGATGCCATCGAAGCTTTTAAGATACTAGATGTAAATGGTAAGATTTTTGAACCATATATGTCAATGAATTCCTTTATCCAACACATTGCAGTAAACTAAAACAATAATAAATCAGTTATACATAACTTACACGTTGTTTGGGCCGGGAGCATAAAATTATATTATGCACTTCCCAGACACCGATTACTTCGGGCACTGCTCTTTAAGGTGCGTTTACATTAGGCCACTAACGCGAACGAATGCGAATTTGGTACATGAAAATGTACCGAACACGCAGATGTGAACAATAAGCTGAACGCAAACTAAACATTTGTACCGTTCGTTCGCGTTCGGAGCAGTTCGACCCGGTGGCGGAAAGATCAAAGAAAACGCTGTTCAGTTTGAAAGACTTTCGACCCACAACAGCTATTCGAATGAATACTAAATCAAAATTATGAAATCCCGAACTTAAGCGAAGGCTAGCGAATGTTGGCGAACACTGGAGAACGAACACGAAAGAATGGTCTGCACGGTGCGGCCGAATTCGTTCAATAGTATTTTATACCATTCGTTCGCGTTCGAAGCCTAATTTAAACGCACCTTCACACGCCGACCGACCAAAATTGTAATTCACTTTGTAGTGATGTAGCTCAACTAACTATGACTGGGTTCGCCATCTAAAAACATGTGAGCTATGTGGTGGTATAGTGTGTAAATGTGTGATTGTGTGTGGTGTGTGGTGTGTATATGTATATACCTCACACTAGTGAAAAATAGGAACGAAATTAATCATAAATGATATGGTGACTATGTTGCTATAATGTAATTAATAAATAATTTTAAATGAGCAAATAAAGATCTAATAGATCATAGCGACGCGTAATAGGAAAAAATACAATAGTCATAAAAATAATTGACCCTTCTAGCCCAACAACAATTCAAATAAATAATAAATAACAACTCACAATATTCGTAGAGCGCAAAACTGGGCAGCCACAACTACCTGTGCCTACTACCCATAGAAAATGACTCATACACAATAAGAAAATAATTATGATCAAAATGTGCGGCGATTAGCGCACGCACAATGTAATAAATTACAATAAGCAAATGTCGTGGCGATTTGCGCACACCTTACAATAACTATAAAAGTATGATGAACTTAATATGATATACACTTAACGGCCGATTAGTGCACGTAATACAAATACTATAAGATTCGTACACTATAGTACGATTTCCATAAAATAAAAAACACGACAAATTCAACAATACACGCAACAGAAATTACAGTAATACTATCTAATTCGGTTCGATTACTCACAATCTTAATATAATTCAAATTCACAAAAACAGATAATAATACATGTAATGGGTATGTGTGCAGGGCCGAATATAGCAGTAAAAATAAACAGGCACCAAGGGCGACACCAATTTAGGGGCAATAAAATTTGAACGAATAACATTAAACATGAAAACATGTATTGTAAATATTAATAATATCTATTTTATATTCAGATGATGAATTTTAATCGTAATGCTAAATAGTAAATTTAAAGTTTAGTTATACTGGTCACTGGTGTATACAATGGGCGTGGCAATCAATTTTCTTGAAGAAAGATTCCTACAAATGCATAATCACAATGCGATTATTTTAAGTTTTTGTATGACATAAGTAATTTAAAAAAGAATGGGTGGGCCTCGTTTTGCTGTACAGTTGGGGGTGGAGTGTACCTCGTTTATAGGATAGGTCATTATTACAATGGATTTGTTAAATTTGAATGCAATGATAGATATCATTGTATACGAATAACGATTC